>JAVLVB010000724.1:3449935-3461133 GCA_032876305.1 Orestias chungarensis
TGTGTGTGTGTGTGTGTGTGTGTGTGTGTGTGTGTGTGTGTGTGTGTGTGTGTGTGTGTGTGTGTGTGTGTGTGTGTGCGCTGATGTGGGACACCTGTTTCAGTTCTGCTAAGCAGGTGTTTTTACTTTGGACACATATCAAAACACTGAAACTTTCATCAAAACCACAATGTTTGTCATGTTAGGGCATGCGAGGGCATGTCAGATCACTCTCGCTAGATTAACAGTGTAGTCAACTCACAACCATGCACTTTAAAGTCAATACTCTTGTGTCTCGGCTACTGTGCGAGTCCCAACACGTAAAGAAATCTCCATACCATAAGTGTTAAATCTTAAAATAAAGCATTGAAATGATGCCCTGAGAGTTTTTTGAGTCAAAAAAAGTGCCACTAACTCACTCTCCATCGGTCTATAAATGAGCCAGCAGGGGTCATTTTCTCTAAACAAAAAAGCCACATGGGATATTTCACACACACACACACACACACACAAACAACTCTTCTTTTCTTTGAAGCACATTGATGGTTTCACCCAACAGTGAGCTGGACTTTCTTGTAATCTTTCATAGCGATCTCCATCAGTAGAACTGAAGGTCCACAGCTTTTCTGTGGCCGTTTTTAGAGACGTGTGTCTAAAAACAGCCACGTGTTCGACTGTTTCAATTTATGTAGGCCAGAAATTGACCTATGATTCACTAAAGCCCTTATTGCACACAACCAGTTCCTAATACGCCTTTGTTGTACATTGATGTCATTTGAAAGTACAAAGCCGCAAGGGGATGCGTCGCGTCCACCGCGATACACCGCCGATGGGGCTTTTGTGAGGCGGTTCGGGTGGCCTTGGACGTGCCGGCATGGTGGTGGGTCGCTGTCGGTCTCTGCCTAGGCGGTGTACTCTGGGTCTCTGTTAGGTCTGCACGACTCCAAAACAGGGTGTTGAGGTGTGGGTGGGTGTGTGTGCGTCTCTTCCTTGCGGGATGGTATTGGTGGGGCTGGAGGTCCGGGGTCCTGGGCCCATGTTCCCACCCAGAGTGAATGCAGTGAGTAACCCCCCCCATATTCTCTTCTCCCCAGCCACCTCTTGGTCGACCGGTGGGTGGTCCCCTGGGCTGGTCGTGGCTCCCGGGGCGCGGTCGCAGCTGCCCTGGGTCGGGCGGACTTTTGCCCCTACTGTCCCCTGGTGGGGGCTGGGAGATGGGGGCGCCTCTCGGACCATCTGGTCCCATCATCCCGGGGCAGCGCCGCTGCTCCCGGTATTACACACCTTACTCCCCTCTCCTCTATGGCTCAAGTCCACAACACTCACCCACACACTTAGGGTTTTTGAGGGAGAGGTGTGGTTTTTGGATAGGGGTGAAGTGGCCCTTTGTTGCACTCCATGAACCACTCTCCCTCATTCTTAAATGCACATTAGTCACTATTACATACCACAAATCACACACCACACACAGGGCGGTTGGGGGCGGGGACTGTGCTGCAGCGGGAGAGCGGGGCACTGAAGGCCTGTGGTTGAGGGGCCTGTGGTTGAGGGGCATTTTGGGCCAGAGGGGGGGAGAGGAAGGGTCTTTCTGCACTCCTGTTTCCTGGGTGCTATTCGGTGTGGGGGTGGGGTTGGTCTGCCGGTTCGAGGCGGTGGAGACTGCGTCAGAGGGGGCGCTTCTTGTCCCGGGGGCCACCCACTGGGCTGCACCAGAGGATGGTTCCCCCAAACACCAACCCCATCCATACCTTGAGTTACTGTGTGAGTGAGTGAGTGAGTGAGTGAGTGAGATTGTGTATGAATGTGGGTGGGGCTGCGTCTGTGACTTGGTGTCCTCTGCCTCCCCATGCTATTCCCGTGTGTGTGTGGGGGGGTCGTGCCCTGCCCCCTCCTCACCCTTCCTCACTGCTTGATGCTGCACTCACCTGCGGACGGACTGGGCCCTGGGGTGCAGTGCTGGGGGCACGGGGGCATGTATCGATTCGCTCCGGCTGTTTGTCTGGGATCGCTATCTCTCTTGGGTGTCGGGCGGGCTCTCTGCTGGGAGCTCGGGCGTTTGGGCCCCGGGCCCCGGCCCTGGCCCGTACCTGGGCGGCCGGCGGCCTGGCGGGACGGGTAGGATCCTGCTTCTGGTACCCTGGGGGCTCTACTCTGCGGCCGGTGGGGGCTCTACCCCGGGCCCCCTCTGCGGTCCTCTGGGCAGGTGTTTGGTGTCCCTGCGGTGGGCTGTCTGATCTCTGTGCTCTTGCGTGGCCCCAGTGTCCAGGACCTTGTGCTTCCTCTGCTCGCTCTGGGAGGGGGGTGGCAGTGGTCCGCTGTACCCATGGCTGAGCATAATTCATGTAAAACCTGCATCACAATTTCTGCACGCTCACGCGCAATCACACACTATAGAGATCACAACACTTTAACTGTGCCGATCTGTTTATTAATAACACCAAGTTTGCCTCATATTAATTTATGTGTTATGTGCCACATACATTGCTCTGCATTGTCTTTGCTCTGCTTTCTGCTAATTATATCTCCACAGGTATGATTCATTGCCATTTCGCAGTTTCCCAAGGATGCTTCAGGAGCGATCCAGTAGCAGCTAGTTTTTTGGTTCCTTTGTTTTGTTTGTTTGTTTTTGTTATTGTTTGTTTGTTTGAATGTTGTTATGTGTATATGTTCCCTTTCACTCTCTGCACCCCCCCACCCCCCACCCCTCAGTCCTGTTTAGCTTTACAATGTATATAACACGTCAGTAATCAATAAATGATCAAGGTATGGGAATCAAGGGAGGCTCTATAAAGCCTCAATTGGAAAAGAAAATCTGTTAAGCACAACTATGGCAGCCAGAAACTGATTCTACCAGCCATGATGCTGAACAGGACAAGGGGGAAAAAAAAACAAAAAAAAAAAATGTCTGGTTTTCGTATATCTAGAGCTGCCCTCATTTCCCGCTTCGTTCCCCATCGTTACAAGAACAACAAAAATCTGTGTTTTTTTCAGCTCCCAGTTAATCGTGGCAGATGTCGGCTCGCATTGAGCCAGGTTCTGCTGGAGCTTTCTTCCTGTTAGAGGGGGGGTTTCCCTTCCACTGTGCCCACATGCATTCTCAGTATGAGAGATGGCTTTAGAGCTATCACCTCAATGCAATCACTTGGGCTTCCTTTGACAGAAACTGTTTTTTACCAGTTTGAACGATAAACTCAATTTGAAAGTATTGTCATATAACTCAGTTTACATTGATTTGTCGGTAACTGACTTTACATCTCTATTCACAGACAGAATATACTTCAGTGTATAAACTGGACCTAAGTGTAAAGTGCTCTGTAACCACGTTTGATGACAATCGACATAATGTAAATAAACTGAACTTAAAACGTTCCTATTATCCGGCAGGAACCATTTGCCATCGTTTGTCAGCATGTGATGTGCAATAATGACATAACCTTGAAGGCCAGGCAGTTTAATTTTGGCTGCCTGTGCCACTTCGTTTTCCAGCTCTATAAATAAAGGCCGAACATGTGGGATGCATTGTTTCTGAAGGATGTCACTTGTATTTTGCGGCTATTTAATGAAATTTGATGTTTTTTTGTTTGTCTTTGTCTTTTTTTTTCAAATATAAAGAGTTCAAAAATCCTAACAAACTAAAATAGCAGAGACATGCTTTCCCCTTTAAAGACTGACATGATAGATAATTGTTGAAAAAAAAGTAATTTTACTCTTAGCTTTAAGGGATCAAATAATATAAATGTTTCCTGTTTTTTCCTTGTAATAATTGCTACATCACTTTAGTTAAACACGCATGGCAGAAACAGCATTTAACACTCCAACATTTTTTTTTAAACTGCATATAATATTTCTTTCATTCACTTTGCAGTTTTTAGAGAAAGTTTGTAAAAATGTGTTCAGCAGGTTTTTGAAAAAAGTCCTAACCTTCTGAAAGACATACAGGGCTCAGACTTACTGAAGTGGTACATCTGACAACATAAGAGGTAAAGTGAATGAGGCACATATTCATCAATGCATTGTCATGAAGTCATATAATTATTATACACTTAAGTCCATGATATAGTGTGGAAAAAGAGTGTTTGGAGGTTTGAACTCCATACAATAATGAGTACAAGAAAAGTATTTTTTTAAATCATTGTGTATGAGTAACCTAAACTGGAATCCATTATATAAAATTATGCATGTAGCGGCGACCCTCTCTATATTGTAGAATCTGCTGGTTTTGGCTCCCAAAAAGCATTAGGAGGATTACACGCAGTGCAGTTATAGATGAAGGAATGAATGGCCGGATGAGTGAATCAGAGCAAATCCCACGCATTTATTGATGTGCGGTGTGTCAAATAAGGAGGTTAAATAAAGTCAATGAAGGTCAGCTGTTGGGACAGTGTAGCTATTTTTTTTAACCATCCTTTCAGTGAACAGCTTTGAGGTGGAAGGAAGCAAAAATCAAAAAGTCTTGTAGTGTGTCTGTCTAAGATGTGCACATTTAATGTGTCTGTTGTTGTTGTTGTTGTTGTTTTTTTTCCAGTAATAAACTCTATGATCATTTATAGAGTTTATTACTGGAAAAAATCTCTATAAATGATCCCATCAGCTCTCACCTCTGCTGTCTCTACAGAGGTTACCATGGGCTGATTTGCTGTCTTGACTGATGCTCTCCTATATGGGCATGTCTGTGTCATGAATGACCATATAAGGTTTGCTTCCTATTCTGTATTACCTCTACTTTATAGGTAGAGGTACTATTAAACGTTTGGCATTAAAAGGACTCTACTACATTTGGTGTCTTGTCAAAATTATAACCATAATAGAATATTAGAAACTTTTAACATCTATTGCTTGTTTTGTTTTTTTATTAAACGGAAGTCAATTGGTCACCCTTTATTTCTGAGCAGCAGGGTCAAAGAGGTTAATTACGCCCCATTTTTATGCCTCTCATCACATTAAATTAGTAGATGTGAGTTTGGTTTGTTCGGGCTCAGTTTGAGTCTGTTTCTGGCTCCATCAAATGAACTGAAAGCTCTGATCTCGTCTTCGCTCTGAGTCATTTTTGAAACTTGCACTTTTACTGCGTCTCATAAACAGACAGACAAGGAAAAGGACATTTAGCCCCTGTTTATGCCTCAGATTTCTAAGAAACAACTTGTCTCATGACTTCCTCGGCGGGGACTCACATCTGTCCCCATTCACCCACTTAATAAAAGAAAAAACAAAACAAAACGATGAGAACATGACCGTGATTGAAGCAATAATGCGTGACGTGGGAGTTTTTTTTGTTGTAAGTGTCAGCGTCTATGAAGAGTTAAAGGATCCCCGCTGCAACGCTGCTGTGAGCGCACCGTCAGCCAATCAGAGTCGGGTGCGCTGGTTTCGCTCCCTGATTCTCCTGAGAGGGTGCGCGCACACGTGTGCGCGCGTGTGTGTGCGTGCGTGCGTGCGTCGTCTATATGTATATACGTGTGTGTTTGTGTCTGTATAAAAACCCACCCACACAGGTTCAGATCAAAATAAAGCGACGATCATGCGCGCTTGTCTTTCCAGTCACTCCCCACCTTTCAGCGAAGCCCACTCGTGTTCAAAAAGCCCCGCGGCTCCGGCTGGGAGCTCAGATGCGCTGATGGACCAGAGGATGACGGACGTCGAGGGGGGACGTGCGGTCCGGCGCGGCGGCAGAGCCGGGAGGCAGGCGGCGGTGGTGGCCGCGCAGAGCCTGCTGGTGGTGGCCTGCCTGCTGCTCACCGGCTACCTGCTCATGCACTCTCCAGCTGCGGTGAGCTCAACTTGTCCGTTTCGTCCTTTACAAAAAAAAAAGGATTCGTTTTGTTTGAGATCAGTGACTTTCAGAGAGATTCAGCTGCAAGTTTATGTAACAGAGCTGGATAAATAACGGTACAGAGGCAGAATGATTAGAAATAAAAAAGTGTACATATCAGAAATTTATGGTTTTAAGTTTTCCTTCTGAATGTGAGAATAGCTCTTTTTGGGGATGTGCTACCATGTCTTTTATTATAGAATGGACATAAGTCATTCTAAGTGAGACAGTCAGAGTGTTTTAAAGTGTTTTCTGCATCCTGCTGCACGTGTTCCAGTAAAAGGAGATTGAGCAATGCCAGTGATGCGAGGATGTGATGTCTGGAGTGCATTTTCACACAGAGTGCTGCGTAATGCATAACAGGAAAAATACTTTTATTGCAGTGTTACCTCAGAGTTTTGAAAGGAAACTATGAGATAGATTAAGATTAAGGTTAAAAAACAAAACAAGAAAAGTCAAAGTGCCTGCACAGATTATGTCCCTGTTTAACACAGACGTGGCTGTGTTTGCATCTGGCTCACCAGTCTGCAAAAAAGAAATAGTGATAAGTTTGTTTTAGGGGAATACATGGACAGGAGCAACAAGGGAAACATGTTTTATACCAGCTACCTGTACAATTAAGGGTTTAATGACTAACATTTGTTCTACTTTTACCCTGTGCTGTTGATCTCTGATATGCGGCTCTCGCTACTGGTATTAATCACCCACTGTGAGATTTTCCCTGGTTGCTGTCAACATGTCTGTTTTCACACTGCATCACTGAAAACAAATGCTTGATGTTCCGTCTCTCCTTCCCTGAGATGAACATTGAGAGATCCACATTGTCGGGTCGCGGGACCTTTTCTTCAGCTGTCAGCGAGCTGCTTTTTCTTTTCTTTTAGTCATATTGCTTGTGATGGCCAGCTTACATCAGGAAAGCTGAGAGAACAGCAGTGTGTACCATGTGTCTCTGATGTGCCTCTTTTTTTTATTTAAGCAGCCTGAAGACGTCGTGTACATACAGCTTAAAGAACTCAAAGGTAAGTACATAACCTTCTTCTGAACCATTTTGACAAACGCAATAAAAGTGGATGTTTTAACCTCAGTCATTTTTGATCCTCCAGGACTAAGAGGAAACGCGCCCCTGGAGTTTGAGGGGACCAATGGACATCACATGCTGGAGAATAACAAAGGCAACATCACCGTGAGGTGCACGGGGCCCTATGTTTGGCATATGAATGTGTGCTATCAGATGGTGAGAAACCAAAATGCCAGCTGGACTCTGGCGCTGCAGGTGAAAGGTACCCCTGTCAGCTCCTTCACCGTGAATGCAACACAAAACCAAGTCTGCAGGGGGCTCCACAGCATCGTCTATCTGAGAGCTGGAAACGTGGCCAGTGTCCATTTGCGCTCGCCGCAGGTTTTCTGGATCCAAAACGTCAATATGGGACTGAGCTATCTGCTTGGGAATAAGTGTGACTATTGACGTGATCCTAGAATTTATTTGATTTTTTTAAAAATGCCGATGAGGTAAAGAGCACAGCCGGATGGATCAAGAAAGGACAAGACGTGAAGGTCTTGTCCTTTGTGAAAGGACTCTGTGGTGTTTGAACCTCCACCAGGGATTTTGAACCACAGGAGCCGAGTCGGAAACGTCCGTGTCAAGAAACCAGAACAAATCAATGCATCTTGATTGTAGTGACCTAATTTTATTTTTATGGATGATGACAAAAAAAAAAAAAACGTTTTTTTTTTTGTGTGTGTAATTATTGTTATTTTTTTTCCACATATATTTAAGGCTGTAAAAGCAAAGTATGAAGCTAATTCTTTATTTATCAGCCATTCGTTTGTTTTCTTCTTCTTGTTACTGTTTTTGAATGTCATTATATGATATTTCGACATAAAGCGAAGAATGTCACAGTTTCTTGGTGCTGTGGTGACAGTTTCTTGTCATACTGCTTGCTTGACCAACATGCGGTTGAGTTGGTTCTTCTGTAATTTAAAAAGCTGGAACCAAATTGTGTTTGGCGTTGTTGCTTTAAAAAAACAATTCAAATGCCAATTAAAAACTGACTTGCTGTATTTTGATATTATGAAGCCGGGATACCATGCGGATGCTCATCCTTGATTGTGAGGGGATTCAGTGCCTTTGCACTGTGTAGGTGCTCCCTTGTTGTACTTTATGTAAATTGTTGAACAGAACCAAATGAATGTATTTGCTTTTTGGTGCACTGAAACTCAGGTCTAACTCTGCAAGCGTTACAAAGAGTCGGATGACAGCACAGTTTTGCCTGGAATTAGTTACCAGACCACCATCTACCATGACTTTACCGCAGGGAGAGTCTATTTCCATGTGACTGCACTCGTCCCATTCACCTGGTGCATGGTTTTGCCGGGTAAAGATAATTTCAAACTGGTTTGATGTTGCAACCGGGCTGATGCACGCACCTTAGGGGAAAGGTGAGAAAGAAGTTTAAAAAATGTTCCTTCACTCATGGTGCACAGATTTGTTTCTTAAAGGCTGGATTGTGATCTTTTTTTTGTATGTTTTTTTTTGTTGCTGTTGTTTCTGTTGTAAATTGTATTACAAATTGTCAATTGGTTGCATCGTCAATGTAAAATGTGAAGCACATATAGGTTTACTGTTTACTCCTCTGTTTTAGACATTGCTGTATTCACTTACGGTAGTGCTAAAAAGGGAAATAAAGCTACTAGTCGTGATGTAACACAATCTGTGTGCTTTACCCAGGGATTATTGTGCTGATACCACCAGTGACCTTAGACACAGCTTGTCTGTGTGTTTAAACTTTAATAAAACACGTTTTCCTCCTTCTTTTTTTGCCTATTCTGTTCTTTTTACTACCTCCCACTGGATGGAAGCGTGGGTAGGTCTTCAGTGAGATAAGATGGTTTCATCATCACTCCCTGTTATGTCAAACCCTGTGCAACCAAAAGTGAAAGTGAACTGGAAAAAAACAAGCCCAGACATCACGTCACATGGTGGCCTGGTGTTTGCTTCTGGCGGCCTTTTATACCCCATTTTCTATCTCAGAGATTAGAAATACAAAATCTGTTTTAAATATTGAGTTTTTTTTCTTGGACCTGTGCAAAGTAATTGTCCTCTGAAATGAAAACATAGTTGTGCCACAACATTAGTTGGACATAACATGAGTTGAGGTGGAGGACATTTGTTCATTTTTTTAAACTCAACCAGGCTGGAGAGGTATCTGCCTTGAGCTGCCTGTTTGGGTTTCTGCCACCACATCTTTTCAATTCAAATGATAAAGATCGGAGGTGGACATGTTGGTGTGCTTTAGATCACTTTAATGCTGCATAACCCAATCGGACCTTAAAGTCATAAACAGCTAGCCTTAATTTCCCCCCTTCAGGATCTTCTGGTAGAAAGTTCATGTTACCATCAATTATGTCAAGTTCCCCATGTGCCGAATCAGCAGAGAGGCCATAAACAATCACATTACCAACATCAATATCAGTTATGATTCGTTTATCTTATTATCAGATTTTAGGCCCTTTTGTTTATAATTAAACAGAAAAAAGATCCCAATCATCGACGTTTTAAATGGATAGAAGGTGATTTACTGAAAGCTGACGATTGTGTCTAAACACAAATATCTGGGAGAAAAGCTTGATTTAAGTGATTCAGTAGATCACACAAATAACTAAATCAGTATTTAACACAGTAAAGTTTTATTGATTCATTTTTTGTCATGTCAGAAATTCACTGTCAACAAAAGCTGGAACCTTTTATATTTATGACAAAATCAAGTTACATCCGACACACAGCACCGAAACCTGTTGAGTTGGGATAATTTTGCAAAGATGCTTGTCTCACATATAATAGGATGGTACCTTCCTCCCCAGAACTTTGGAAAAACATTTACTGACAGGAAAAACTATTTCTGTCTGTAGATAGTAGCTCTTATCGTGGTTAACTAGAGTCCCAAAGCTGTGGAAATGTGTCCCTCATCTGAATTGTATTTAGATCAGGGCGAGGTGTGTTACTCTGTGACATTTATTAGCATACTTAAAGTCGACAGAGGGGTTCTGTTTCACTTTTATTTTGTCCAATTCACAAGTCTGATGGTGATCAGGCTAGAGAAACAGAATTTGTTATGGTAATCACAGGTAATTTTTTTTTTTTTTAGCGAAGGTGGCTGTGGTATTTTGACATTTGGCATGGTATGCTTTGACTAACTATGTGTTCCATTAGAGCCTTAGTAAATGAAACAAAATGGGTTAAATGTAGTTAGTATGTTTAACTAACGCAAATTGTCATAAAAAAGCCTTTAACTTGATATGTTTTTCAAAAACATTATTCTTGTTATTTGTATCGTTATTGTGATACTACAAACTTACATTATGATAAAAACTTGAAATCTATATCTCCCATCCCTTTCATTTTCTTGTTTATTTAATTATGATATTATTTTACATTACCGTTTTTAGAATAGTTAAATTGACAACAGAAACCATTTGTAAAAGTAAACTTGAACCCAAAAGTGGTAAAGTTGTTTTTGATTTATGAGAGAAGTTAAATTATTGTTTGAACAGGAGATTCTATTTTGCTTTGATATTCTGTTTTCTAATAAAAGATGAAGGGTTTTTTCCCCTTCGAGGTGTTTGCATCAGAACAACAGAGATTACAAAATCTTTTGTACTGATAAGCGAAAGCAGCGTGTTTAAACCTGACCTACTCTCCTGCAACAAGGCAAGTTTATTTGTGTAGCGCTATTCATACAAGGCAATCCTAGCGCAAACAAAGGATAGAGACTAAAACATTGAATGAATCAAAATAAGCCAGCCAGGGCAAACTAAGAGTCCTCCATGAACCGCAAAACTCAATTACATCTAATACTTTAGGTAGAAAAAAGCTCAAACCCAATAGAATTGATAAAGCAGCTTTGACATTTGTGGGTAGGTCACTGTGAACAGTTTATATATGTATTTGAAATTTGAAAGACCCTGCATGTATTTGTACCATTCAGGTTTACAGGCTGTTTGTTGTAGGTGAGTGAAAGAAACTTTGTGAAACCAAGTTGTGGGGACATGTCATCTCAAAACTTTTTGGTAGTTCTCCCAAGCAACATTGACTAGGACCTTTGTGTGCCTTGATCTCTACCCTTTTGCTGGCTTGGAGGGAACCTTTGTCTTTGCTGGTTATGAGAAATGCAGCTTATTTTCAGAAGAAGGAAAGCCAATGGAATTATTCATATTTCTGCACAGGAATGTTTGCATTATAGCCATCCCAAGCATTCTGTCGCAGCATGTAGAGACGTGGATTTCTTGGTGGTTTAGACGATGGTTTTCTTTGCTGAACTGATGGTGGTACCCTGCTGTCGCCACACACACACACACACACACACACACACACACACACACACACACACACACACACACACACACACACACA
>JAVLVB010000724.1:3466718-3490659 GCA_032876305.1 Orestias chungarensis
TGATGCAACAGTGCAGTTTCTCTTGTGGACTCATGTTTCACAATACCTTTTTGTTTCAGGCAATCTAGACTTGTGGAACTACTGGAGGAATAATAAATAATAAAGATTTTTTTAAATATGCTGCCTCACTTGTGCTGTGGTTGCCTGTTAATATTTTACCCTCTGTCTATTCAGTTTCACACATGGGAACAATAAAAAGGCAGCAAATATAACAGATATGACACAAAGGTTGCTTCAGATGTTTACTATTGCTTACGACAGCAGTTTTGTGTGCAACCCAGCTTGCTGGTCCAGTAGAGCGACAATAACGCTGTGCAGCTTTGCTCATCTAAACGTAGCAGTGCAGCTAACATCACTTATTGTTTACTGTCTTTAAACATATATATATATATATATATTAATGATGCCATTTATTATGTACCTCTAACTTTTTCCATAAAGTGTGTTCTATCCCAATTAAATTATAGTTATAATATTATATCTCCTCCTAATCTGGATAACACATCCAGGCTGCCAAACTGTAAGAAAAATCTCATTATTCCTAATGGAAACGGCATCCTTAGAGCAGGTACTTATATTTTGGGCAGCATGGGTTAGCCGCCAGGTCCAGCTAGAGATTAAAACCAGGAGAGCTCGTCAACAGATGGATGCAATCTAGAATTTCCAGGCAGATCTTTTCCTTACACCTAACTTTTCATTAATATGCTTGGAGAGGCACTTTCTGAACAGCCAAGGACTTGAAGAACAAGTTTTTGTGGGTTAACCCCCTCATGATGTCATGATATCAAAAACGAAAAGATGTAAACACTTAAATCGAAGTTATGTGATTTCCAAGTTTCAATTTCTGAGGTAGATCATTACACGATATTGCCAATTCCCCCATCCAATAGAGAAAGCCCTTCTTATAGGATTCAATGGAAAAGTTTCCTTGATGCCAAGTTTAATTATTAACCAGGTCTTGGCACGTAGCTGCAGAGGGATTCCCTCGTTCATTTCCGTTTCTTTCCTCATTGCGCAAGGGCGGAGTTTGAGTGTGGGATTCCCACTCCACATTGTGTGGGAAGACAGTAGACAGTATATTAGGGGCCAAAACCTGGATGTTTCACAATGTGCATCATGGACAAACAGCGAGCAGAACTGCAAGGAATGCTGATGGAGGAAAGGATGACACCAGGGGGTTTGGAAGCCGCTTGTAGGGCGAAGAGATCAAAGCAATGCTTCAGTTTGGTGGTTGCTGTGATGGGACTGCTTGTTGTCTTTTTGATGACCGCCTTTATCTTATGTTATCAAAAGCCAATGTGCAACCAGGTAAGACAACAGTTTGCATCACTAAAAACTTGCTGCTTCCCCTTTGGTACCCCTTTGGGGTATTTGCTCATCGATTGGTTCTTGTTACAGAACTCGACCTCTTTCCTGACAGCTCCACCTGTGAGAAGTCCTGCAATATTTACGAATTGCACATGGAAAGGTTTGTACTGCTTTGTTTTTTGCATGTATTTTTAAAAGGCACTCACTAAAAATAGTTCGTCTTTTTTTATAGAAATTAATTCCAGGATCATTTGCGACTTATTTACACCGGAAACAGCAGGAACATATTCAGTTCTCGGGCACGTCAAGTTCTCTGGGCCCACGGGAGAAAGGTTTGATCTCATTCAGAGATGCACAGATTCAGAAGACACCAGGACAATGAAAACGAACAACAATGTCAACCAGACCCAAGTATTCTTCTATGACACAACAAACCTGCTACCAAACAAAATATTAAGTCTTAGGTTCGGGTCTACAAAACCCAAATCTTTAGAAGAGATACTTTTTTACATGTCTAAACAGGAGGATTTTTAAGTATTTCTCTATGACTTGTAAGACTATGTTGCTGCATAACCTATGCAAGTTTGACATGCACACACCCGCTTTCGCCTAAAGTGAGGCTGATTTATGGTAGTGAGTTTTTCTGTGGGTGATGTAGATATGAAAGATCATATTAAAGGAGCAAGATGAGCCCAGATCAACTGGGATGTGTCCAAAAAAGGAGTTGCAGGTAAATATAGTTGGCCACTCATAATGTGCATTGCTTTCTCATCAGCCACTACATGAATAGAAAAGTGTGCACCACAAACAGTGTTAATCTCACTTTCGCACAAAAAAGAGAATACTTTACAGTCATCTTAATTTCTCAAGATGAATATCTTTACCTGTGAATTGACTTGTATAGTACAGTTCATTAAAAGGTTATGATACACTGTAAAATCAACAAAAACAGGAAAAAACGCTGTAAAAACTTTGCCTAAATTCAGATGTAAATTACAATCGCATTATTTTTATTTTATCCTGCTGTACATTCTTCTTTTGATTATGACAGTGTTTTGTATTTAATCTTATTTTGAGTATACCCAAAGTCAGGTGATTATTCCAGTGTAATGCTGTAAATAAATGCATTGGGTTTATGTTTGTATTATGTTTATGTATTGTAAAGAAAAATAAAACTAATAAGAACTTTTAATGTTTCATGAATGTGTCATCATAAAGATTAACTATGAGTTGAAGTTATCTGTTGAAGCAGATTTCTTTTTATCAAATATGACTTCAGTCCAGTAAAATTTCTATACAATTTAGAAACTAAATTTCAAGCAAACAATTCTTTTTTTTTGTTGTTGTTGGACTGCAATTCATTTTTAAAGATTGACTAATTCACTATTTATCCATCAAGAACAAATGTCCTTTCTTTGGTTGCCGGAATGTTTTTCAATACAGATATAAGTTTTAAATACATTTTGAGATCAGTGATTTTGATTTGTATAGAAGACTTTTTAATTTTTGTATATGAGTGTAAATGAAGTGCTCTGTTACATTTGAAACCTCCGGCAGATACTCAACGTTTAATTGTTTCGGCCTAACACCCCACGGCGGCTTATCCTCAAACAAAATACATTTCCCTTTCTTACAACTTCTTACATCATAACTTGCACATGTGTGCAAGTTGTGATAGGAAGTGAGATTTCATGCAGCTAGAGTGGTTGGAGCTGCAAAGCAGCATGCCAATACTATGATGTAATGTCTGCAGAACCACCGGTTCTCTCTACCACATGTGTCAGCTCACCCTGCTTGCATTGCTTCATCTGGGTAAAGCGGACGTGCAGAGATTGGCTCAAATTACTAAATTTTTAACAATCATGTCTTAAAAAAATTGCTGACATACAAAACAGATAATTCCTCCTTTTGATTCAGGAGTGTTTTTGCGGAGAATGTTTAGCTGTGATGGACAATAATTTTGTTTATGCCATCCTAAGCAGCAGTAAACTGAAAACAAAGAGTGGAAAGTTATCGTTGTTTTAAAAATTTGTTGAAGTTGCTTTTTCTACAATTTCTATATCTTACTGTTTTCCAAATCTGTGACTCATAGGGTTACAGTAAAGGGTCAGCTGCCAGGAAGACAGTTGAAGACTCAGAGTGGGAGGCAGAAGCTGGATGAGAGTGGGAGGCAGCCGTTGATCGAGCCAGCTAAGATGGAGCAGACAAAACTAAATGTCCAATGCTTCCCTATCCACAAAGCCTTCGTCTCTCTATACTTTGCATTTTCCGACAGACAACACTCAGCTGGCTGCACACTTTGCTGTGTGCAGCCAGCTTCTATGTGATCTACAAAAAACTTAATTTAATGATTAATCTCAGTTCATCATATTATTAGAAATCACTGTGTGTAACGGATTTCTTAGCATTTACTTTGTTCTTTATACAAATGTGCACTTCATATATAAATATGATTAAATAAGGTTATTGTCTGGGAAACTTTATCTAGGAGCATTAATTAAGAATTTACCCACCTTTTGGGTGGAGTTTCAATTTTTAAATTGGGCCATTTGTTGACCTTTATGTGGTCTCAGTGGGACAGGATGTCTCTGCTTTAGACAGACAGCAATCGGTGGAGACATCGGTTGCAGAGATGATTTAGCATATTATTAAAATAGTTGCACAACCTATCTAGCCATTTCTCTGGCTGATTTTCTTTCAGCTGTATCATCAGCTGTGTGGAAATGTTGCCTTGGGTGTAATCTCCTAGCAGATGAAGGACATGCACGCCACACCCATACCTAACCATAACCAAAAGGATAAGCTGGAACAGCTTTTTATGCACCAATTCCAATTGATCCAGTAGGTAAAACATTACCTTCTGATTCCTATTGTGAACACCTGGACCTGTAAGATACTTCCCTCAACCTTGGCAGAATAACCTAATTTTCCAATCTCGATGAAACATCCACACCAGAAGACGATGGGTAACACGGTGACCATGTGTTGGTACCTGGTGACAGATGAAGGAGGGAGGATTAAGAGTCACTAGAACTCCTCACAGAACATGTAGATGTGTTTTATAAGCAACCAAGTTTGCATTTAGTGAATCTTACAGACACACACTGAAGAGGGAGTTAGTGAACTGAAATGGAAAACACGTGTACAATCATGTAAAGCAAGCACAAAACCAATGAAGTGAATGTCAGGAAACGTTTTCTAAAGAAACGATTTGTTGCAGAATCCAATATTATTCACATGAAGTACTTGGCTGAAAAACAAGAATATTTACCATTAACAAAGACGGAGGGGAACTCAAGAAAGAGAAAGATGAGGCAACAGACTCGGCCGAGGAGGCTACAGTGTAGGCTACCAAAGGACTTATATTTACAAGTTTTAAAGCCAACATTCACTATCCAAGTTGTAAAAGACACAACCTAATCTTACTAATGACAATTCCTCACCTCTCTCCCTTTTTCATAAAAATTACTGAACATACAGGAACTGAAACAGTGACACATCATACCAGCATTTGAAGGCTGAACCTCATTTCTTAAAATGCCCTAACCCTTGGCATACATGCCTCATCTCCTGTGACTTTATGACTCTTTGGTAACAAGGCAAGGCAGAGGACTAGAGCCACTGTCCAGGATGAAACCTGCAAGATCCATAAATATATCAAGGACAAAGCCTCAGCAGACAATGTCCTTAGTAACTGTCTTAGACAATGGGGAACAGAGAAAGAGGTGATAGAGGTACCATCATGGGAGGACAAGACCCTACATGGGATTTATCACCGACAAATAACCAGGAAATCCTACCAATGGTTGGAAGGAACTGGACTCAAGGACAGCACAGAGGTACTTATCCTGTCCGCACAGGAACAGAGCAATAGAGGCTCAGGTCTACCACACCAGAAAACCCCTAAGGTGTAGGTTTTGCAAGGAGGCTCCTGAGACAGTCCAGCATGGAATGGCATAACCAAGCGGCAGGCATTATGTAAAGAAACATCTGTATAGAATATGAAACACCTCCAAAGGTGGTGGAAAATGACCGAGCTAAGATCCTGTGGAACTTCCGGATCCAGACAGACAAATGGTGTTAGGAAATCAACCGGACATTGTGTTGGTGGACAAATAGCAGAGGAAAGAAATATGGTGGATTTAGCATTACCAAGTGATAGTACAATCAGGAAAAAAGGAACATGAGAAATCTGGGTACTCTGGACAGTCCCCCGCAAGATGTAAAACAGATCCCAGGAACAACAACAGACATCTCAGTCCAGAAATGTGCAGTTCCGGCCAGAGCCACAATACTGTACAAAACCCTCAAGCTCCCGGGGCAGCATCATGTGCTCAAACACATTTCCTTAAACTTGCGTACCTTTTATTCATACAGGTTTTTTTTTTCTAAGTACTGCAGTACAAAGGCAATAGCAAAAAAATCAATAAAAATAAGAATTATAACAACCTCATTAAATACATTAACCAAACTCTTATTTAAAATTACAGGAGAGCAGTGACACAATGGCCAAGGAATGCAGCAGCATTGTTCACATTACCTTAAGAATATCTTTCCATCCTAAGAAACGTTTACCACTCTGGCCACCTATTAAGATTTCTCAGAAAAACGAAACTGATAAGCCCATGCAGAGTTTGTACAGTGGCTGGATTAAAATATAGCTAAATAGTTAAGGAAGGAAACTGGTCACAACCACTGGGATAGTGCTGTGTCTGACCTTTTGGCAATCTATCTTACCACATCCGATAGACAAATGGAAAGGCATGGTAACTACATTTTGTTTTCACGATTTTATCTCACGTATTAAATGTGGTTCAAACAGAGATTCAAGACAGTTTGAAAATATACTTTTGGTGGGTTTTTATTAAACTGTATGTTGGTGATGATTTGCAACATTCCGATAAAACAAATTCAGTGCTTATTTATTTCTGTTTTCAGTAGTAGATTCATCTGAATGGGGCCCAGAAAGGTAAATCTTTAGTATTATTCCTAAATTGAGGACTTGATCTTAAAGAAAAACAGTCTTGTTAACCCAATATCTGGCTTCAATGTACTTACACGTGTGGTAAACAAGTTAAAGCGTGTTAGGTCAAGCAGGGATACCCTGATAGGGTCTTGTCTGAAATAGCAGCCATTGGTCTTAAAAACTATGAGGTTCACACATCAGATTCCTAAATGAACGCTTGTTCCTGGACAGTGTGGCTTGGATCTATCAATTTATTTTGATGAAATGATTCAGTTTAATGTATAAGCAACCGATATATTTTAGCAATGGTTGCCCCCCTCTCACCAGTTATATTGTATGTAACCCCTGGAAATGCCTCTGATGCTACTCAGGCATTCAGAGACATCACATTTGATTCCTTTTGTTCCTTACCCTATGCTCAGTATCATAGCTTACTGGTAAAGTGGGTTGGGCACATCTGTTTGAGACACATTTCCTCACAAGCTGTCTTTCAACACAGCTCCATATGTCATACAAATGAAGTCAAACACAAAGACATCTATAACAAAACAACCTTAAACCAAATGCATATTTAATATAAACTATCAAATATCTTTAAGGTCTTGTTTAGCACTGTCTAACAATATCCTAGACCATTTTGAAATAGTTTTACTTTTATAAATTGGTTCTGTTTGGTAGATGATAAAAGCCTCAGCAAAAAGCCAGTTGCTTTCAAATGAGCCACTTCTGAAATGCTGCAATGTAGTAAAGTCCAATTATTGTTACAAAATTAGTCTTTATTTAAACTCCTGAAGGCTGGTTGTGATTGTAAAACATGGCTTTAAAGATCAACTTAAGCAAAAAGACATAACACACACTAATACTTAAAATCAGACTATTTAAGATATTCATCTGTCTTTTTCAGTTATTCATAAATGAGACTTCCTCATACATGAGGGTTAGTGTGATGACCAAATCTGAGATGATCTACATTTTATTTTGTGAAAGTGTTTTGTGATAACAGAACAGAAAGTGTTACTGTTGAAAGCAGGGCTCTATCAAGATCCCTGACTAATCTTTTGACATTTTGAATTATTTGTTGACTAGCAAATAACTATTGACTGCAGGTATTGGGGATATAAGATGGCGTGAATTTGCATTTGAAGAGAGTTATTTGGAAAAACGTTGTAGGTAGCACATCTTTCTTCTTATTATCTTACATGTACTGTGTACATGTAAGATAATACCTACTTGATATTGGACTTTCAATATACCACAGAAGCTGTAAAATTACTTAAAATCCCACAGAAATGAAGAGGACGGTAACATGAATTGTTTATATCTTTTTTGAACTGTGAGAGACACACATAATAACTAACTCAGTAAGGTTGATGGAGGAGAGGAGGAGGAAGGAGAGAGAAAGAGCAAGAGAAATGTGATGCAAAGTAACGCCGAGTTGATCAGGGACAGGGGTATGGCAGAACTGTGTAGATGTGACGAAGATGAGGGGAATATTGCACATTTTTGTTGTTCCAGATAATACATTTAATCAATCAATCAATCAATCAACCTTTATTTTAACTCGGGAATACATTGAGGGTGACCCTCATTTACAATGTTGCCGAGTAATTACAGTACATAGGGACTGATGACATTTAATAGAACATTTAAACAAAAATAAAATAAAAATAACTGACGTAAAAGTTTTAATATAATACATTTAATATAGAAGACTAAAATACATAAGTGAAATTATTAAAATCTGATTAAAATGACTAAAAATAATTCACACATAAAAGTAAAACAAAACATAAAATACAAAATTTAAGAAATAATAAAACGAAACATATAAAATATAAAAGATGAATAATAAAATGAGTAAAAGTGAGCTAAGAACATAAGATTCAAAATAACAAATATTAAAAAATGTGTCTAAAATAATAATAATAGTAGTAATAATAATAATAATAAAAAGTAAAATGAGTAAACGAGTAACTAAAAAGTTAGAGGAATGAAAGTTTAAATAATAAAAGAAAGCAAAAACTCAATTAAACAGTGACAGGCTGTCTGGTCGCCTGACAGCCCGAGCTCGCTGGTGCTCTGTAGCTAAAAGCAGATTTTCCCAGTTCACTAAAAACTCTCGGTACCTGACTGGTAATCCAGCCACTAGAGCGAGTCTGATATGTGTTATTAGTTAATGAGATCAGCGAAGAAATATAAGCAGGCAATTGGCCAGAGAGTGATTTATAGATAAAAATGTGCCAATGGGATTCTCTTCATGCCGCTAGTGAGGACCAAGCAACTCTATTTTAAAGTTTGCAGTGGTGAGTACTGTACGGGTCGCCAGTAACAAATCTCAGAGGAGAATGGTAAACTGCATCGAGGGCTTTGAGAGCACTGACAGACGCTTTTGAATAAAGTACATCACCATTGTCCAGGACTGCTTAAATGGTTGCCTCCACTATTCTTTTCCTTCTTATAAACATGATTTATTCCGATAAAGGTATCCAAGCTTTTGTTTGCATTTTATGGCCAGCTTATTAATATGAAATGTAAAAGAGAGTTTATCATCCAGCCAAATGCCGAGGATTCTGTATTCAGTATCTCGTTCGATGCTGGATCCTGTCAGGGTACAGATAGATAAGGTATTTAAAACTGTATTTCAAAATCTGGAAAACAGCATGTGTTTGGTTTTATTAGCATTTAAAATAAATTTGAGCTGATATAGAGTGGCCTGCAAGATGTTAAAAGAATGTAGAAGTTTTTCTAAAGCAGCGTGTGCAGAATCTGCTAAGAAATATCAATTTGTGTCGTCTGCATAAAGGTGTAATTTGCAGTCTAAGGTAGAGGCAGCAAGATCATTGATAAAAATATTAAATAAAACTGGACCCAGGATTGAGCCCTGTGGGACTCCTTTTGTTACGGGCTGTAGGTCAGATTTATGATTACCAAGAGACACACATTGCTTTCTGCCAGACAGGTAATCCTGGGCCCACATGACTGCATTATTGCTAAAACCAATTTTATGCAAATAATCTAGAAATAGATCATGATCAAAGGTATCAAAAGCTTTAGTTAGATCAATAAAAATGGCAGCACTATCTATCTAAGGCCAAGTAAAGGTCATTTAAAACCAGCGAGGTAGCAGAGATGGTACTATGTCTTTTTCTGAACCCAGATTGATAATTAGACGGGATAGAATTTCATATAGATATGACTTGAGCTGGTTATTTACTAGGGATTCTAAAATTTTAGATAGACAAGACAATTTTGAGATTGTTGTATAATTATTTAGATCTGCTGCATCACCACCTTTATGCAGAGGAATAACATGAGCTATTTTCCAGATACTTGGAATTCTGCTAGATAAAATACAAAGAATAAAAATGTGTGTAATATGATCTAAAATAACTGGGGTTGCCAGATACAGAAGATAGGGGTCCAGACAGTCCTCACCTTTGGTTTTCAGTAGATTAATAGAAGAAAGGGCATTAGCCACTATGTATGGGAAGCAGGTCTGGAGAGTGATAATATAAGTTTTCTGGGAAGCAGTAGGAGTGGATGTAGGGTGATTCACAGGCAGGTTTATGTCAGTGTTTTCAAATAATAGACCAGCTGCAGCAAAGTGTACATCAAAAGCTTGGCACAGATCTTGCTGGTCAGAGATTAAATCATTGTTGACTAACACTTTAGTTGGGATTGGTTGGGAGTTATTTTTGAGGGAGTTTACTGCTTTCCAGAAATCTTGTGGGTTTGAGGAGTTTGTAATCAGGCTGAGATAGTAATCTGATTTGGCTTTTCTAATTGCAGAGGTGCATCTGCTTCTCAATTGTCTAAATGTAAGCCATTTTTCACGTTTGCAAGTGCGTCTGGCAATAGACCAGGCTTAATTTTTTGACCGTAGCAGTGAGGAAACTTCACCAGTAAACCAGGGGCTAGATCTATTACTTATTCACAGCTTTTTGTAAGGAGCATGTAAATTTCCCACTGAAAGAAAAGGCTTGCTGAAATGGTCTAAAGCTAGATCGACATCTGAACTATTTCAAGTTAAATAAATATCACTCATTGCCAAGTCAGAAAGAAAATTCTGTTCATTAACATTTTTAGAATTTCTTCTAACAACCATTCGAAAGCCTGTATGTATCTTTGAACTGTTTCTAATACATCCGATCGGGCAGTGGTCACTAAACCCAAGTTCAAACACACCAGAGGCAATGATTGAATCAATCAGGGAAGATTTGAGGGGGTCTTTTAGGTTTGGATGGGTTGACCCAGTGATTAGCTGTGTAAGGATGAGGTTGCCACATACTTCTTTTAGATGATCGGATGCATTAGAAAACCAGTTTAGATTAAAATCCCCTAGGACCAGCATTTCTGAAGTTGTATAGTGCGCTAAAAGCTCTACTAATACATCAGTTGCTGAGGATGGAGCAGAGGGAGGCCTGTAAATCCCTATCAGGTCAAAGGAATAATTTTTTCCTGGAAATACTTTTAGTGCTAAAAACTCAAAACATTTTTCTTTTGTAATGGCCTTTAAGATTTCGACTTTTATATTAGATTTTATAAAAACAGCTACTCCACCTCCTCTTGACTTTCTGTCTATTGTGTTTAACCTGTAGTTCAGTAGAGGTACATCAGGGTCACTCACACACGGCCTGAGCCAGGTTTCCAAAAAAGATTAAAACTGTCAATAAAAGCCAGGCCAGTGGAGAGGCAGGTCTTTTGTAACCAGGTGTGAGGTTTAAAATGCGGCTAAAGTGTCCTGAACCTTTCTCCAGTGATGGGATTGGGCCTGAGATTGATTTCCCACTGTCTCTAATAGAAGACAACAAGTCTGTAAAGTCTCTTTTTTAGCAGTTCTGTGCTTTGAGCTCTGATGTTATTACGTCCGGCTTGAATGATTATCTTTTGCACAGACTGATATCTTTGTAATAAAGCAGGTAGCTGCTGTGTAATGTCATTTGCTTTAGCGCCCGAGACTGAGTGTACCACGGTTGTGTGATGTTTAAGAAATCTTGTAATTGAGTCACCTACTATCAGAGTAGTTGGAGGAGGGAGCTGGGCCTGGTCGTCTGTGTGCACTGTGAGATGCTGGGTGCTGCTGGTCTATCCGTAGCCCGGCAGGCCGCAGCTGGAGGTGAGTAGGCTGTGAGACGAGTAGGGCCGTGAGAGTGCTCCGCAGCAGGCCTGCGCCGGAGAGCGGCGTTTCTGCTGTACAGCCGCGTCCAGCTGAGGGCTTTGGCGGGGTGGCTTTGAGGTATGGTTGTGGGTCTGCTGCTCCGAAGGTTTCCAGTACGGTTCCGACGTGAAGTGAACTGCTGGAGAGCTCACTCCGGTGCACCGAGAGTGAACAGGAGAGGAAGGAGAGTAAAGGATGAGGACATCTTCCGACTCCCCCAGCACAGAGAACCTGTTACTCAGGGGGAATTTGGGTTGTGTTGTGTGGAGAGCGGACCTCTTTCCACCACGCAAACGCCCAACAGTAGCGGACCACGGCTCTGCAAGCCGCAGCGTGGAGCAGCTCACTTCCCTCCGCTTGGATTTAGCTCCCAGCAGGGGCCAGGGATCCTCGTCATGGTCAGTCCCAGCAGCCGCTTTAAAGAACACTGCTTTCCAGCCCAGTGGTAATTACCTGCGTCGAAGCCAGCATGGAATCCAGCAGAATCTCGTCTTCTTTAATCTGGTATAGTACAGAGATTCGTCCTTCTAGCTCGGAGATCTTCTGGCTTAGCTGTGAGCAGTTCTCGCCCCCTGCATGTGAAGCTAGTGGCGGCATGGTAACACACACCTGGAGGCGCTCTGTAATCCAGTCGTCAGATAATAAAAAGAAAGTAAATAAAAATAAAATAAAATAAAAATAAAAATAACTAAAAAAAGACAAATAAAAGTGCATGGCTGTCGGATAGGATAAAAAAAATGGCTAAAATGTATGCTAGAAACAACAACACCGCTAGCACAGGTGAAAATCCGGCAGAAATGCTGGACTAATCGACTCTGAAATGCTCAGCAGAGAATCAGTCGACGTGGAAGACGCCATATTTACATAGAAACAAACAGCGGCGCGAGGCTTTGTTTGAGAGACTTGCGACCACGTGGTATTTTTTTGGTCGGTTGTGGGCGGAGCTTGGTAAGGTCCCTTCTGTAAGATTAACTGGAGTTGAAGTTATAGTATTTTGTCAACATGTTTTTTGGATTGAAGAATAAAACAAAAGTTCAGTACATTGTCTCAGTAAAGTGTCCATTCTCACCGTGATCCAGCTCATAAAAATTCTCAGGTACGATCGCAGTCAGTTGTTTACTTTGATACTCGATGGGCGTACTTCTACACGAATGTGTATAAATATATATTGATATTTCTATGTATGTAGGTATTTGTATCATCACAAGTGGTTAGGCTTTATTCTAGTGCTTTTACACAGTAACTATTTTAAGAAAACTTCTCAGTGCTTCAGAGATTAGTGTGAGAACTTACATATCGAATAACATTTGACCTACATAAGGAAACATTTGATCAGTTTTCATCTTTCTCACAGTGGCTTTATTTACAGTAATAAGAAGACAATCCAATTCAGGTCAGGCGTTGTGAGTTTAGCTGCTCCAAAGACTGCTATAGCTTTTAACAGGCTTTTTACAAATTAATACAAAGTAGATAGGCAGGCGTTGATATGACTGCACTAATTGAAACCATAAGCTGTCTGATAAAGACAGGTAAACTGAAAACCTTCATCAGGCTTCTGAAAGTGACAGCACTTTTTTACTGGATTGAATAAAGCACATGTATTAACGTTTTGGCCTGTTACCATTTTTTAAAGAGTAGGTGTTGGATTGTCTGAGAAGTTTTTGCACTATTTACCGTTGGAGCAAAATCAAAACTGCCAACTGTTTGGCATTAAAAGGAAAGAAAGAACACTTCTTGACAGCACAGATCGACTAGTCCAACGTAAAGAATTAAATATGCATTGTTCTACGATAAAACGTTCACAATGAACAGAGCAGGTTGAAAAAAAGACTGTCACCTGACAGTGAGTCACATTAAAGGAAAAACAAGAGTGTGTGAAACTTTGTTGTTCTGATTTGTGTGGGATGTAGAATGACTTTATGACACCTTGTTCCACGTTTCTCCCTGAACAGCCACAAATTTCATTGTTATTCTTGTAAGCAAAAGGATTTATTGCCTTAAAAAACATAATTTTTTGTTAAATTAATTTAAAAGCTTTAGGGGATAATAGGTTTTGTTTGGCCTTCTTCAATGGGAGTCATGCCTCAAGAGGCAGCTCTCTGTAGAGAGCCTTTCCTTTCACTAGCGGGGATATTTAAAACTCTCACAGTGCAAACAATGAAGGCGTTTTGAGGATTTAATGCCCTTGCACAGCTCAAAACAAAACTTTAGGTTCAGCTTTGTCCTCTAACTGGTAATAGCTCCCTAATGAATTAGTAAACATCTGGCTGGATTCTTGTGTTCTACAGAAACATCTGTGGTGGTCATCAGCTTGTCAGACTTATTAGGTAGCCAGCATCTGAGGGTCTGTGTGCTCTCTGGCTGATCATACATTTTTAACATGCAAGTATCAGTCCTGCACATTTTTTGTTTAGAATTAAAAATAAACTTAATTTCAACATCTTTAAATGTGTGTTTTCTGCACATTTTCATTATATTTATATCCTTTGGTCAGTTCAGATATTTCTTTTGTATAAAAAATAAAAATAAAAATAACTCTTGTTAGATTCTGCAAAAGACCTTCAGTTAGGACAGAGTTATATCTGTCAGCTAGAAAAAGACTTAACCAGAATTAAAGTTGTGTAAAAGATCAATTCGAAGGCGTGCATAGCTGTGAACTAGAGGTAAGGAGGATTTATCTCACCTAAGTCTTTAATTAATAAAGATCTGAAAAGTGTGGTGTACATTTGCATTCATTAGCCTTTACTCTGAATCCCAAAAAATTTTATACCAATGCCATGACATATATTGTAGGGGGCTCCTTACAAAACATTAGTGAACAAACATCATGGAGACCACGGAAAACATGCAGATATGTTTAGGAGAGGGTTAAATGATAAAACGATTAATCTCCTATCCCCAAACTGCTAGATTTGGCGCAACTTGCTAACGTGATTGACCAGATAATGCAAGCAATGTTCACAGAGGCAGCCGTGGAATTATTATAATTTTTAATCAGCTGAAGTGTCCAGTTTGTGAATAATCTGTCAACAATAATCATACAAATACAAACATTTGGCCTCTTTATGGGTAGGTCTAAAATAAAGTCACCTTTAGAAGGAAGACATGATAATGGCTCTTTACATTTTGATTAAAAAAAAACATGTAGGCTTAGGAGGGAAAAAAAGCAACTTAAACTGAATTATAGTAGCGTTGTTTTAACTGAAGCACAGTTATGTGTTTGAACAGCCCAGTCAAAGTACGATGGCTGGGTGGTGAGGGGTCTTTAAGGGTTAAAACACTACACACATTTCAGAAAATCTAAGAAAACCATGTATGTGATTTAACTAATGCATTGTAATGTCTTTAATGTGACAAAATGTAAAAAATAACTACTTTGGATAATCTTAAAACAACAGCTTTAATTGTGAAATGTGAAGCGGGTATAAACTCCACACAGTTAAAAAACAAAACAAAAAAAACAGCAGGGCATTAAAAAAAGTAACTTTTGCAGTTTTTCATGCTTGTAGAACAGTTAACCTCTAACTTCACAAGATTTTCCTTTATTCTCTGTAATATAATCTATTTCCTTCAAAGGCAGCACCATTTATTATCAAGATATCACTCAGAGTTAAAGTGTGGGCCTGAAACTGGGACTTTCTCCCAAATAACAGCAGTAGAACTGCATCCTATTGCTGCAGGGACAGCACCTTTTTTTCTGACACTTCACCAACAACAACTCTTAGGGGGTCTACCAGTCTCAACTTTTTTAGTCAGCGCAAGCATTCCTGGAATATACAGTATGCATTAAATCTATGAATTGCTCATTTATGCCTATAAGATGTGTATGAAGCCTAAACCAGGATAGAGAAGTTCACAAATGCGAGCAGGGAGTTGCATGGGGGGGTTCCCCCACACAGCTTCAAGCTGTAAAAGTGTGTTTAGGGAAGGCAACACTTAAAGCAGTCAGCAGTCAACAAAAGCCCACTCATGATGCAAGATAAAGCTTCCAGCCCGGTGGGGACGTGGAACGAGTAAGCCCCACCACAGTGGCGGAACCTCGGGAACTCCCCTGTCCATATATTGGGAAATCTATCTCTCTTTCTCCGTCTTTGACACTCTGTCTGTCCTTTTGTAGTATCTGTTTTTCCTCCTCCTTTCTTGTTTTTATGTCTGCTTTGCCATTTCGAGGCCAGCTTGCGCCAAATGTGTGATCCTCTCGAATGTTTCCTCTCACTGCAGCTGCACTCTCACATTTTTATGTTCCACAGAAAATGTTATGTGTTTATCTAGATTTCTAGATTCTCTCTCTAACTCAGTCTCCCTTGGTGTCCCTCTGACACTGATGCATAAACCGCCTCACAATGACTCAGCCAGCAGCTGAAACCTGCTACACCTTCTCTATACCGTCCCCACAACCATCACATATGTCGTTTTGGCAGAACAATACCAAACAGTGTGGGTGAGTTGTCCAAGAAATGTGCCCATCTGCTCCCTGTGTGAATGAAATGGAAAGTGTGCATTTACCATAAATGTAGGTTGAAGATCATTAGATTAAATAAAACACTTCTACAAATAACTAAGCTCTTTTTTTTCTTCGTAAGGCTCAGTTAAAAAAGGAAGGTGCTGCAAAAATATTAACACTTTCCCTGTGATAAACAACGGCAGTCAACTCTGCATTTTTCACATTACAATCAGAAAACGTATTTTAGTTGGGTTTCTCTTTACAGAACAACAAAAATTTGTTGGAAAGGACTACAAATAGTGGTACGATTTTTTTTAAATACAGAAATCTTGAAAGTGTGTCATGCATTTATTGACATGCTCCTTTATTCCGATACACAGTAAAAATGAACATCCAACACATCCCAGCGGCCCACCTGTGTCTGTAGTTTATTTTTTAGAGTAGAACGAGCTGTTCTGTAACACATTAGACACATAAAAGGTAAGATTGTGAGGGAGATATAGTAGAACAGATATTCAGATCAAGAATCAACCCAAGGAGCAGATAGATAGATAGATAGATAGATAGATAGATAGATAGATAGATAGATAGATAGATAGATAGATAGATAGATAGATAGATAGATAGATAGATAGATAGATAGATAGATAGATAGATAGATAGATAGATAGATAGATAGATAGATAGATAGAGAATATGTCTGTGGTAATTTGTAGGTGATAATGTATCATGGCAAATGACCAGCACTAGTGGCGAAGGTCAGACAAACTGAGAAACATGACAGCTTTCAATTTCCATCTCTTAGAACTTCTCACCTTGTTCCACGTTTCTCCCTGAACAGCCACAAATTTCATTGTTATTCTTGTAAGCAAAAGGATTTATTACCTTAAAAAACATAAATTTTTGCTAAATTAATTTAAAAGCTTTAGGGGATAATAGGTTTTGTTTGGCCTTCTTCAATAGGGCGGAATTATGACTCTACAAATTTGCAAATCCGTTTAAAACACATACAGAACACTTCCAGCTGGGATTTTAGTCACATAAAGGTAACTCTTCTAGATGTATACTGTCTGTATCTCAAATGAACACCCAAATTTCTGATTATTATTTGCAAAACCTGTTGACAACAATTTTTTTCCTTTAACTTTACAACTATGCGATACATTGTTGGTCTATTGGATTGTCTTCAGATCTCGAGTTCCAACAGACCTCAATCAAAGTATTTTCCTCAGGTGTGTCAAAGCAGTGAAACATTACCTAATATCTATATAAAATCAAATTATATTCGTTTTGGAATGTTAAATAAAGTCTAAAAATTTAAATGAGTATAATTTTTTTTGTAATGCTTTGTATTTATCACAAATATTACACCGACATTTCTGGCTCCAAATAAAAAGCTTATTTGCATTTAAAATAGATGCTTTCTCACTATGATTTTACTTTTGATTGATTCTTTACCTAGTTTACCTACATAAACTAGATGTCTTTAAACTTTTGAAATATCAAACAATTTCATCATAGTTTCTGAAGTTTCAGAGTGATTAGGTTAGTAGCAAGATGAGTAAAGCGTACAGCAAGGTGTAGGCAGATATGGGACAGCTACCTGTCTGATTATTGGTGTGAATCATCATGGGGGCGGAACAAAACAAGACCAGCTTCAAAAACAAGGGCACAGCAAAGCTAAGAAATTCTAAAGAGGCCCAAATACCAGATGCAGGGAAGGAATCCAGGTGCATTATGTGTTCTGGAGACCAGGTGGAAAGGCATCAAGCTTAAATGCTCTGGTGCTGGGTTCGAGTTGTTCTGAAAATGGTGCACAGAAGTCATCCGGAAGGAGGAGTTAGTTAGGAACGTGACCTATCTGAAACTTGAAACCGAGAGCATCATTAATCGGAGTTGTTAGTGTTTATGCAGATTCTGCCCATAGTTGAGGGAGAGATGATTGTTGCAAACATTTTAAGAGGCAGTTTTGGTGAAGGGAAAAGATGTGATTTGAGGGTAAGGGTCATATTTTGTTTCCATGTTAAATACTATGTGAAAAGATCGAAGTGTGAATATTTTCTTTCTAGAAGAGGGAGGAGCATCGGAGGACTTGTGATACTGGGGACCACACAGGTGTACTCCGTTTAAGAAAGACAATGTAATTCTAAGGAGATTAGTGACTGCATATTGTGTCAGGTGAGCAGATTGACAGAGAGCTTGGAGGTCTACAGGAATAAAATGCTGATGAGAAAGAGGAAGAGAACACTGGCAGTGTAAAACCAACAATGGCAGACCAGGTGGTAAAAACTGAGAAACAGAAGACTGATGTAGGTTTTTTAGGATGGTGTTGAGGCTTTTAGTGGTTAGGAAGTTCTTCCAGCTGAGTGGACAGCTACACCCAGATCCGGCCCAAGGAATAAACAAACTAAACGTCGGCGTAGGGCCCCCAGGGGGCACCAAGAGCAGTTTAAAAGAAAGTAATTTATTTTTTATTTTTCCATGTATAAATAATAATAATTAAGAGTGGGTTTGCCTTTAGAAAAAAACAGGAAGCACAAGTTAAGGGAGTGGTTGGAATATTGAGAAAGGACCAGGGTAATATTTTTTTAAATCTTTTGCACATAGTTTTAGTTACATACATTTACAAAGTTTTTAAGAGTAAGTTCCTCTAATTGTCATCTTTGTTTATTTTTAAACCATTTGTGTTCCCCTGTTTCTGTCTGCTTTTGTGCAATATTTTTTGATTTTTATATATCTAAGTGTTATTTGCTGCATGTTTTTGTTGTTCCTGCACTACAACTTATTGTTGCACTTCATTAAACCAAAATGTTGGGATGATCTTTAAATTAAACTCAGGCCACTCTTGTAGCTACATGTGTTACCCTTTAAGATTAAAAACCATATGTGGCGACCTGGACATGTTTCATCATTAAATAATAGAAATTATTTACATTATTACTGCATCTGTATCACGTTTTATTCAGATTATTTTAGCTTTGAAGAACAGCACTGGCATAATTTCAACATGTAACACATTCATTTGTAAAGACACATCAGGCTGTCATTAGAAGGTAAACAACACAAGTTTACTGTAGGTGTGTGAATGAGCAACATCAATACTCACTGAAATAGAGGGCCCCAAAATTAGGGCCTCATGGAGGCTTGGGCCGGCCCTGGCTACAGCTAATATGATTCGGCAGACAGGTAAAAGTCTATTCTGCAAGCAGTAAAATAGATGTGGTGTCCACTTGATGGTGGGATGAAAAAGTCCAGAAACATACACAGGAAGAACTTATCTAAGAACCCGGGCAGCCAGACCTAAGGCAAGGAAAAAGCCACATTGGGGGCCGACTACACTGAGAGGGCTCCCGGCCAACAACCACAGGGAGCCGCCACAGAGACTGTCCCAACCCGGGCAGAGAAGAGGCCCCACACCAAGGTGCAGGGTCCTCCAGCCCCCCAGGCCAGAGCAGTCAACAGGGAACCCCTGTTAGAGCAAACAAAATTTAAAATAATTAAATAAATAAATCATTAAATAAAGAAAATCAAGTAAAAAGTAAAATCAATTAAAAGCCTGATTAAAGAGGTGGCTCTTAAGCCTCTTTTTAAAAACATCTACAGTCTCTGCGGCCCTGAGGAAATAGTATGAAAGGGTATGAATTGGAAAAAATTATTAAGGTTGGCAAGGCAAGGAGATAGAGATGTAAAGATAAAGCAGAGCTGATAATGAAATATATACACTGTGTAAAGCTTGAGAAGACCCTTGCCAGCAATGGTGCGTTTGTGACTGGTTCTACTAAATGTCAACGCCCCATATGTTAAATGCAAAAGCAAGCAGCAAACAGATCAATAGACAAGGCAAAGATTATAATCAACTGAACCTTGCCTACAACACTGCAAAGGAAAAACTCCCCTTCTCAAATTTTAAGTCATAAATAGTTTTTCATTAGAAAAGAAGACATAGTAAAATGTTCAGTTTAAGATGTTGATCATAAGCTTTAGCTATTTAAATGTTTGATTCTCTCATTTAGATTTTCCCTTTTTTTAAAATTTATTTTATTTTCTAAATTTCAGCCCATAGAAGAGCTGCAAACATTTACAGTAGGATACCTGTCTCGTACAATTCAGCTTCAAACGAAGAATTTTAAGTCTATATTGTAAATAGATTCAATGTTGGCTTCATGGACAGTTGTTTCAACAAAGAAACAAAAAAACTAAAACACAATCTCAAATGCAATGGGGTTGCAGTGGCATAACGGAACCTGAAGGAGAAATACAGAAAATGGCTGAGGGAGCTGCTGGCATTCAGGATCACAGTTTTATAGGTTCACTTTTACGTTTTAAGAAGGTGATTCTCAGGGTGCCAAGAGAGGAGCTGTAGTATTACATGAGCAGTTTTGAAATAGCAGTGAGTGTTTAAGGACGTGATAGAGAACTGTGAGACAGCAGTGAGGTGTCCTGTAGAAGAGACAGAGCAGATCCTTAGTGTAGAGCCACTTTCACCTTGAATTCCTCTAAGCACCTTCATGTTTGTTTTGGGGAAGGATAGGCTGACAAATGGCATTAGACAGGAGTCTGCATGGACTACACTGTTTGTAGACGATATCATGATCTGCAGTGAGAGGAGGAAAAATCTAGAGAATGTGGAAAAGAAGTGAAGAGGCTTGTGGAAAAGGTTGGGAAAAGTGTCAAGGGTGATAAAAGGATTTCAGCAAGAGTGAAAGGAAAGATGTACAAGCCAGTAGTGAGATCTGTAATGTTATAGGGTTTACCTTGCTTGTCTTGTTACTATTTTTACTTTATTTCTTTAAATGAGAAGGATCTGCATCTACAATACAAAGATGCACAAGTTCCAAAAACATTTAATTTTCTTTTGGGGTTAATAAACGATGGTTGTTCTGACCAAAATAGTTTTACCAGACATCCAGGAAAAACTACGGCGTATTTATGGAGATTTTATAGGGGGCTTTATTTAATTGTTAGGTTTAAGTTTTGAGGGATAAGTCTAAAATCGGTTGTAATTTTTGCAAGTTGTTTCCTTTTTTTGAAAAAAAAAAAAAAACTGTCCTTACTGGCAAAGAAGTATTTACAGTTTTCTTTGGTTTCAAAGTGAAATGCCAACCAGCCAGAGAATGACAGGGTCTCTTCTGTTTTATAAGTCATTTAGAAATGCCAATCATCTCAAGTAGGTAACAAAATGATGATACTTCAGTTAATATAAATATTATTATCTAAACATTTGATCATTTTCTTAACCACAGGTGGGCTCAGACTACGGGTAAGCTAAATGGACAACGTTACCTGTGCTGCACCAGACAGTTACAGAGGAAATCAGCTGACCTGCGTGGTTTAAACTCTGGTGACACAAAGGGGATGTTTATGTGTCATAGCGGAAAGAGAGACCATGACATTGGTGTACATGCTGTGTTCCAACTTAACCTCCCCCGGTAGATCAAAAGTAAAGGAAATGGACCATGGTGGAGAGACGTTATGTAGGCGTGCTCTGGTTTGACAGCGCACAGACACAACAGGGGAATGTATCAAGCCGATTAGATGGGCAACCTATTGGACTGTGGTATAAATGGAAAAATAAGTAGTTTAGTGACGTAAGGCATCATACCACAGACTTTCCCAAATACACGATAAAGGAAAAATATAATTCTCTTACTCCTACTTGCCCCTTGATAATGATGTTAAAAAGGCCTATCAAGAAGAAGTGGTTAGTAATATGTTCACTGAGCGCAACTTAAATGTCAGTATAGTCTAGTTTAAACAGCGTGGTGAATAAATTATTTATTTTTTGCTGCTCAACATCAGGCTTTTTAATGGTTTCCATTGGTCCTAGCTTTCCGGGCACGTCAGACAAGAGCATAACAGACATCAATCAGTATGAAGACGGACAGACACGTCAGCAAGTGGGTTAAATTGTTGAACGGATCAACAGTGAAGCAAAAAACGTCCTTTTGATGGTTTTACCCTTAGGAGAGTGACTGGAAAATTGAAATACCTAGGCATATTTGTGACTGGGACATTTCAAAACCTCTTCAAAACTGATTTTCTTCCTTTACTTAATCAGTCAAAATAACATGTAAGGTCCCCATTGTCACTCTCTCTTATAGGCAGAAGTAACTCATTAGAAATTATGCTGCTCCCTAAATATTTGTATCCATTCCAGTGCCTACCTGTTATGATCCCTACATCATTTTTTAAACCTCTGGAATTCCCCAATTATTTCGTTTATTTGAAAAGGTAAACACCCTGGAGTAATTACAGCCTTTCTTCAAAGACTTAAGGAGTCAGGGGGAATGGCCTTTCCCAATTTTCAAAACTATTACCGGGCAGCTGACATCCGAGGACTGCTTTGGTGGCGGGATCTTCACCTCCAGTCTGGGTGTCCATGGAGGCTCATCCTGGAGGAACGGGAACTTCTTTGCCTGCACTTTTAGATTCACCTCTTCATCCTACCTGTTCAGTTCCTCTTGGTGATCTGGTGGTTAGACACTCTTTTAAAATCTGGTCTAAGTTTGGAAGAGCCCTTCATCTCCATGTTTTCTGTTTTTTTTTACTTCTAAGCCATAAAGCAGCTAACTTTCTCTTTGCTCCATCAGATGGATTTTGAGTTTGGCATGAGAAATGAGCTAAGTTTTTTGCAGATCTGTATTTGGGTGGATACTTTTACAACTTCTCTAACAAACAATCAAAAATAAATAAAATAAATAAATAAATTTAATTGCATCCGCTAACTTTTTCAGATTTTTGCAGGTCAGGCATTATGTGAAAAGTTTGACACTACAGTTCCCAAATTCTGGATCAGGTTAATTCATCCTCAATATGTGCTAGCCACTTACTTTTGCAATCATCAGAAGTCCAACGGGTTCACCACTCCAAGATTTACCCAAACGCAGACACAACTAATCCACATGTGTTGGTCTCGCCCTTCTCTAGTGGATTTCTGGAAATCAGTGTCCCATACGATGTCTGAGCTTTTGCACTCTGAGGTGAAGTCAAACCCCCACTGAACCATCTTTGCAGTTTCCCTTAGCTGGACAAAGAATGCTCTAATTTTCATAATTAATTGCCAGGTGGGCTATCCTATTAAGGTGGAAGGACCAAGATTCCCGTTTGCATTCACACTGGATAAGGAATATAATGCTTTTTATGGACTGAGAAAAAAAACCCAAAAGCATTTACTGTGGTGTCCGAGGCTCTGGCTGTAGATTCTATGTGTCGGCTGTTAAGGGATTTGTTTGTGGGTTAAAGTTTGCTGACATTTCACAGCTGTACTTTTAACATACTTTTCACAATTTTGATTTAAAAAAAATTAAAAATACATTTGAAAGAAATTGTTGAACAGAAAGAGTAAGACCTAAAGAGAGAACATCCTTAGAATCACTAAGCGAGGTTGAGGAAGGCTAGATTGTCTTCATGAGACCTCACTGTCAACCGTAAAATATTTATGTAATAAGGATCCACAACAAATAATGAAAGTTCACTCAGAACTACAGACGATATCAGAAATTGTGGGAGTTATCACTATTGCAACAACCTCACTATCATCAGTTTCCTGTGCGGTGAGCAGTGCACAAATCAGAGATCCTCTTTTCTTTAAAGTTAGTTCCAGCTCATTTAGTAAAGAGCATTTATAAGGCATTACAATCTTACAGTAGAAAGAAAACCATTATGTATTTTGTTGCAACTTCTTTTATTATTTGCAGCATTGTTGTTACATGTTGTTGGAAAATGTATTTTTTCTCACACTCTCTGTATATAAAATCCTTTTCTGCAGAATCCTGAAGTCATCAAAACGTGACTGAAACGACAAAAGCCTAGTTTTTACAAAAATGTTCTAAACCTGTTCCATTTTGCAACGAATTTGTGATGATTGATCTAACAGCATGAAGTCGAAGTGATTTAACAAATTTGACTCCTTTTTTCAAAATCCTGCCATGCATTCTGAGAAGCTACAACTAGCTGTGTCTTTTGATGACACCAGCAGAGGGCGCCAGAACAGGGATTGACGTTAATGCTCGTGTTTGCAGGACATATACAAGTATGTACGGTCATGCTTAAGGCTTTTGTGGAA
>JAVLVB010000725.1:36839-54306 GCA_032876305.1 Orestias chungarensis
TATATATATATATATATATCTATGTTGCCTCTGCATGATTAAAAAAGATGTGAAGAAGAGAAAAGATCTGTAGCTCCCGTCTGCTCTGACCTCGTTTGTTCTTGTCGACAAACAGGAGACATATCGTACCCAGGAGGTCGAGAGCAAAGGAGTTTTTTCTGTAAGTTATTTTTCCCAGTCAACGGCACGTTTGGGACGTTTCGCTTCGTTGCAGGGTCGCTGTTTTTGTCACATGCATCATCTGATGTTTGGGCCTGTAACCCTAACAGACACGTTTGGCTTTCCTGACATAGATTTGAGCTGCAGAAATTTGGAAATGCAAATGCAGCATAATCCCAACAAGTGTTTACATGAACGCCTGTCCTGTTTTCACTGAGCATACATCACCTCTCTTTATTTGAGTAACAATTTCATTCAGACTAAGTCAAGTTCAGTCACACATTTTAGCAGAGAGGTGTACCTGTGGTCTAGTAAGACTTCATATAACATTAAATATTATTAATCTCTCCCAAACATTTTTTTAGTGGAAATTAAACCAGTGCAATTTAATTTAAAATGTACCAGTTTTGGTGAGTTTATGTTCTTGGTCCGAGTAAATCAGGATAATGTTATTTACGGGGAAAGACATATTTCCACGCCCTCTCAGGAAAGGGCACCAGTGTCCTTCTGACTAGACCTCCTTCCGCTGCACCGACATCTGTGTCGTTAAAATACAACAATAATCAATCACAGATGTGCTTTTGCTGAGATGCTTTTGGTTTTTCTGAGATGTTTTTTTTCATGTCTGATAAGCAAAAACCTCATAACGTCCCACATGGCTGACAGTTGACACTGGTTTGATTTGTGTTTATTTACCACAAATGCAATGAAGTAAAATCTTTGTCGGTTGGGTTTATGAGGTCCGACCTCGGCGCTCGGGTCTCATCCATGTGTGGGACCCATTTTCTGCCTCCGAACCGTGTGCACGTTGGCACCTTGTAAAGTTGAGAACCAGAGAATTATAGCTGTTAAATCCTTGACCTGCCTTCAGTCTCTGGTCTCTGTTGGGCCGTTTTTATTTAAAAGGTTTGTTTTCTTGTGATCTCAGATTTATAGTTTGACGTTCAGACGCTGCTTCACTCAAACTGACTTGCAGAGTCGGTTAAAGCCAACAAAGTGTCTGTTTTCTGCAAATCTTGGTGTGGAATTGCTTCAGTAGCTGGTTGAACAACTCAGAGATAAAAGTGAAGACCTTTGATAATTCAATAACCACAAACCTTCCGCTTCTCTTTGCCTTTCATTCCTACGTTCATGCAGTAATTAGTAGTTTAAAGAGACCACTTAAGTGATGTTTGTGGGACTGTGGGAGGAAGCCAGAGTACCCAGTGAGAATCCAAACTTCTTGCAACAGCATCACAAGCAGCTAAATTAGAGGTGGGCTTTAAGATTTGAACATGATACCACTGTAATATTAATAAAATATTTATAACATAAAAATATGCAACTTTAGGACACCAGTTACTCAGAGGAGTGTGATTTTTATTACTAAACTGTACAAATTAAATGCATTAAGTATTTATTTATTTAATTCTGTAAAGCAGAGCAACCAAAAAGGTTTTTGGATGACGTAATAAGGAACTGTTTCATGGTGTTTTGTCATGATCCGTGTTTTTGGTTTGGTTCAGTTTGTTGTTGTTATCATTATTTATATTTAGTTATTGCTTTGTTTAGGTTATTTTCTAGTTTGGTTGAGTCTTTGTTTTCTCCCTCGCTGTCTGCTCTATCTTTCTCCCTGTGTGTGTGTGTGTGTGTGTGTGTGTGTGTGTGTTCCCTCAGCTGTTCTCATCATTCACATTTGTTCTAAATAATCCAATCATCTTCTCCACCAATCCCAGCCCGGTTCCTCTATACTTAAGCCGCATTCATCCACTCACTCACCGCTGGATCGTCTGATTTCCCTCCTCGTCTCTCTTCGTCATCTCTTGCTTGTTCCTCTACGTCTCCCAGTAAGCCTTCTCGCCTCTTGCTCGCTGAATTCTCTGTCCTGGCTCTTCTCCATCGTGATCTCCCCTGGTCCCGTCCTGGTGTTCACTTTGGTTTTGGTCTTCCTGTAGTCTCCGTTTCCCGTGCTTCCTCCCCCATCTTTTCTTCCCAGTTTCCTGTCTCAGTTTATCTCCTCCCTTGTGATTATTATTATTATTATTATTGTTTTTTTTCCGTCTGTTAGTTTATTTCCCCTTACCGTGTTCTTATGCTGGTTTGTTTATTTCGATTGTTTTATTTATTCACAATTGTAGTCTCCGCGTCCCGCTTCAGTTCTCTGTTTGTTTACGTTCCAGTTCCGCGTTGTTCCGTTTCCGCTTTACCTTGCTCCGATTTATGTTCCGTTCATTATTCTTCCCCTCAATAAAATATTCTTTCCCGCAATTCCACCTCTGCTCGAGTCATTAATCATAACCTGACAGTTTTCATGGAAAAAAAAAAGCTGCATATAATAACTGCAACAAGCTTTTAAAAGTAAAATCCAAACCTTAATATATGATGTCAATCTTTTATTATATTTCATATTTACAGTAAAGTATAATCCAATTTTACAAAACTGTAGTTATTAACTTTTAAGAGGATTAATTCTAAAACATAAAAATAGTAGATATTTGTGTGTTGTTTCTTCAACATTTCCTTACCTTACGTTTGGTAGAGAAATACATCCGACTGCCTGATGATCAGTGGTGGGTCATCAGGGCCAGCAAGGCCTTCTCTGCTGGCCTAAATATAACCAGAAAATACATTTCATTTAATGTTCATTTTCTCATAAATATGTATTAAATTATTTCCCATAATGAATTCTCCTCTTATCATAGCTGAACCATTCTGCTTCCAGTGTTGTATATGTACGTTAGTTCTTTCATCCAATCAGATTTCAGCTCTCATGTGTTGCCAGGCTCTAATAAATCTTCCTCAAGTCCTTTAGATTTACCAGCGACAGCTTCTGTCAACGGACAGTTTTGATAACCAATCAGATTTAGAGTTTGCGACGTGGTCTCCAGCTACCAGGCGTCACGTTGAACGTGAGACGTTCGCGTCCTGATTGGTTACGCTCTAGTGAGAGGCGGAGCTACGCAGAGTAACGGTTCTGTTAGCGACCTAAACGAGCAGAAAAGTTCATTTGTGTTGATCTCAGAGTTTATTTATTATATATTGTGAGGATAGCGTTAGAATTAGCTGGGCCTATTAGCATTAGCCTCCATGTAGCAGTGCAATATGTTCCTTGGTGGAACATATTGGAGTCATTGAAGTATTCTTGAGGATAGAAAGAAAATGGACGTTGTGTTCAAATAAGAAGCAGTTTTGGCGATAACAATTTTATTTTTCTATATATGTTTAAATTGTATTATGTTCGTCTTAAATCAATGTTAACGAAATAAAATGACAATTATCTGAAAAACATAAATGCTTGGTGGTTCTGTAATGTTGGCACTGTGACTTCAGATTTAATCCACATCAAATTCGAGAGTCATGGCGTCACAATGATGGAATGATGATGTGGATTTACCCAGGTAGGATTGTTAAGGACATCACTGAAGGCCTAGGCGTGAAATGCACGGCTCACCACTGCTTTTGATCCACGGCTCGTGTTTTTGACTCTCTTTGAGGGACAGCAGCACTAGAATCTCTGCATGTGTGCAGTCAGTCAGCCAAACTGGCCGTTTAACGGTTACAAAGTGACTCATTCTGCAGATTAAACGTATCGAAGGATAATTTGACTCTGACAACTGTCCTGATCTGGTATACACAGTAGCGTAGGGACCTTACGTCCTTCGCTGGAGGGTCTGGTTCACATTTATCTGTCCATCCATTCACAGCGTTTGACCTTTCACCGTTCCCTAATCCACTGCAGTGTTGGTCCCGCCTCCACTTCAAACTTCCCAGTATGTCTTCATCACCAAAAACTCAAAAGCGGGGTAAGGTATTCCGTTTTAAGCCGGAGATAAAGGAGGAAAGGACGGAGTGGGAATAAAAAGATCCGGACAAAGAGAAAATCAGCCGAAGACTTGAAACAACAAGAGAGGAAAAAGAAAACTGAGAGACGGCAGAAAAAGACTCAAATCAGGGCTGAACTGTGGGGGAAACAGCAGTAAAGACTTCAGGAATAAGGAAAGACGAGCGAGGAGAGACACTTTTAAGAGACGATTGAAGGCGAAACACTGAGAGCGTGACTTACCGTCAGACAGCTGGCGCTGGATCCACAGGTAAGGTGAATCCAGATTGTCTTTCTGTCCTGAAACTGTTCCAGGAAGACGTTTGAGCACAAGAGAGGTGTTGAGCAGACACCCCCAGTGCAAGACGTCCAAAACCCAAACAATTACGACATGGAGGGACGAGAAACGTCAAAATGTTTGTCCCAAAATGCTCAGGAGAGATCCTGACGTTGATCCTGAGGTGGACGAACCGTCCCACAACTTCTCCACTGTTACCTTCAGCAGAAGGAGGTTAAATCAGAAACCCAAACCGGCTCTGTCATGGTGTCTTTTGATGGTTTCAGTGTCAGACTCTTGTTTTAGGAGTCTGTAAAAAGCAGGGACACAATCGATGGAGTCCAGAGGACCACAGCTGTCCACACAAACCTGCGCAGTAAATTCACATTCACTGTGAAACAGCAGCGGCTAAAATAGCTTTTCTGATGGACCGACGGGACTCCGTCTATCCTCTATAAGTCTGGATTCAGGAAGAGAGGCAAAATTATCACGGTTTAGCTCCTTTCTTTTCAGAAAAAAGATCAAAATTCAATTCATAACACAGAAAAAGATGGAAATTCAACAACACCAGTGTCTTAATTTAAAAACATCTCATTTTAGACATTTCAGTCAATCAAATCTGTCCATCTATCTTAAAAGCCTCAACAGTTTTTATTAGAAAGCTTCACTTGCATTGAAAATAATCTAATATTCATGTTTCATTTTTAGAAAACATGTCATTTCTTTAACCACCTCATACTGAGGCTTTAAAAGTCATAGATGTCACAATAATAATAATAATAATAATAATAATAATAATAATAATAATAATAATAATAACAACAATAATAATAACAATAATAACAACAACAACAACAACAACAACAATAATATAAATAATAATAACAACAATAACAACATCAACAACTGCAACAATAATAATAATAACAATAACAATAACAATAACAATAACAATAATAATAATAATAATAATAACAATAACTATGATAATAATAACAACAACAATAATAATAATAACAATAAAATCATTAAATATGTAAATAACTATCAGAACTACAATACTGAATTGTTGCTGTCACAGTAAAAGATTTTGTAACTTTAAGTTAAGATGCTTTTAAATTTCAGTTTTTTGAATTAATAAAGGAGAACTTACATATTTGTGGATCTTTTTTCCAAATTTCCTCAAACTCGAACTTTATGCTAACTTGTTTTGCTTTTTTAAAGACAAATTTCAACATTGTCAAATTATTTTAAAATCAGACCTTTAATTTAAAACGATCATTAAACTCATGCAGACAATAGTTGGCTTTGTTCATCTGTTGTTAAATAACTATTAAACCTAAATATAATTTAACCTGGACTTGATTTAATGTCTAAATAACTGATTTGTTAAAGGTTTTTTAAAGCGTAAAGATTATTTTTCCTTGAGCTGACTCAGATTTTAAGTCTGTACGGTTTCACTCATCATATCTGCAAATATTTCTATTTAACTACTAATCTCCTATAACTTGGATCTTTTTTTTGTTATTTTCTGTTTAAATGTGTTGAACGTCCTTCTCATTGTGCAGCTTTGACAGCAGTAAAACAAACTAATCAAAAACGAAACTTTCTTTACATAAAATCCAACTTTTTGTGCCGAATGCAGTTAAATAAGGGAGTAAAATAGTCGGGTGCTTGATCTATTTATAGTTTTTCTATTCTGCATAATTCTAAATTAGAATGATACTCTTAAATAAAATCCATAATAATTGGATTTATGACTTTTATTTAATCCATTTCGCATCACAATGTTTCTTTTATATTTCTGATGTAATATTTTCACATGTCTGAACAATAACATAAATGTTGGTGAAAGGTTGAAGATTTTATTTAGAAACGAAATAACAATATTTTCCTGAAACCGCCGTTTTGACATGAGCAAATCAAACAACCAAGCCTGAAATATCTTGTTTGGATTCAATTAGCCCAGAAAATTAGAAGCTGAAAATGTATAATCTGAAAAAATACACAAAACAACGACATAATCTCATAAATTTAGTTTACATTTTAGTTTAAGTTACATTTTCTTGAAAATTGTAAAAATAATTAATGGATTTTGATTCATTTGTTAGTTTTAAATAATAAAAAAGCTATTTTTTCAAGCTCATCATTTGCGCTTGCGAGACACAGCAGTTATTATTATTCATTTACCCAAATAAATATAGATTTTCTATCAAAAATAAGAATATGAAGGATTGATATATTTGTACATTTTCATTTTAATGTAAAATAAAAATTGAGTTAGGATTTAAAAGATTTAAGAATCCTATGTATTAGAACTTTTAGATGATTTGATAATATCTATATGATAAATATAGATGTTTTCCTGTCTAATTCTTTAACAACCTTTCATTAAAAACAGCAAATTAAAACTGAAGTTGGGATTTAAGAATGAAACGCTGGCCTCCATTCATGTGATCGCTGAGCTGCTGTGTGAGACACCGCAGCCCGATAATGGTTTAGATGTCTCCACTAACATCGCTGCCAATTTAGCAACAACGCCTACAAGGCCAGGAAGCTTGTTTGTAATCCAGTCTTAATCCCACGGGGTCCTGCTGGCAATCTGGATTATTCCAGAGGCCAAAAGTGACGAAGCTCTGGACGAGGAGCTGAACTGTGATGTTGCTCTGAGGTTAGAGGAAATCTTTCCATGTTTGATCAACCTTTAATGCTTCAAACAACATCCTGTGTTGTTTCTATTCGGCTCTATGTAGTCAGAGCTTTGTGTTTGGATTCTGGGATATGACTTCAAGTCCTGTCACAGATTCTAACTTTGACTAGGTCATTGTAATAAATGAGTTTGTGTTGGTCTGAAGCTTCTCAGTGAATCTCTGGCTGCATTGTGGGGTGCTGGTCCTGCTGTCAAGCCTCAGTCCATCCGTGCTTCAAATGATCAGAATAAAACGTCTGAATTCCCTCAGCAGGATTTTAGCTTAATAGAGAAACTTGATTGAAGGTACAGGATAGAATAAAATGTGACTTAAATATGACTTCTTTACCAGTAAAGGACCTTTGAATCGTTCCACTTGAATATGTGGTTCAGTGAAAACGACCAAAGCATCTCCAGTCAGTACAGTCATGTCGCATTTTACCTGACAATAACTTCCTTGACTCGTCATAATTGTGCAGCCAGAAGAAGCCAGACGTGATAAATCTGGATGTCAACATCGTCCGAAGCGAGCAGTGCCCAGTTTAGCTTTCGATCTTGCGACGATACGGTCGGCTCCCGTCGCTCAGCGACTCTAACATCCGTCCACAGACGGCGGCGTAAACGTGGCGGTGCTGTGGGAGACGTCCTCGTCCTTCTTCTGCATATCTAGATCACTTTGAGAGTATAAAGCGTTCACACAGAGGACTGGAACAAACAAACAAACAAACAAACAAACAAACAAACAAACAAACAAACAAACAAACACACAAACAAACAAACAAAAGAGAATTTAGCAGAGAATTTTGAAATGAGCATAAAAGCAGCTGCATGAATTTAGCCTGCGTTCTCTTGCTTTAGGTTCACAGTAATGTTTACATTCATTGCTCTATTTCAGCTCTAACTGAATCTGAAAAGACCAAAGTCTTCTCGCAGCATCGCTCTTGTAACCGCCGGGACATCTGCACATACTTTCGGCGCTTACTAAGTGTTCCTCTGAGTTTTCTCTGTTGTTGCTGCATTTCTTAAATCATTACACTTGAAAACGTGCCAGAGAGAGCAGCCATCCCCATGAAGCTGAAGGAAAATGCGCCTCCTGTCAGCGGTGAAAGCCTGCGGGTGAATTCATGCTGATCTTAAGCGCAATCATAAATGACCAGATCTACTCAGGATGTGGCTAAAGAGCAAGGTCAAAGGGCAGAATGAGGAGCCGCTGAATAACAGTCGCTCAGGCATGAGTATCTGAGGAGGTAATAAAAGGGTTTCGTCTTTGCTTCTTGCTAAAACCCTTTTGTGTGTCAGTGTTTAGTCAGAGAAATGTTTTCTGTTCCTTTTTTGTTTTTAATGGAGATGTCAAAACGTTCAGGGCTCAGTTGATCTTGTGTTTCCATTAGAACAATATTTAAAAGTGACCAGGACAGAATTAGGAGAAAAGCTTTTGAACATGTCGCGTCCGTTACCTACAGGACACGAAACACCGATGCTTAGCTTAATAAAATGTTTCTTACCAGATTTAAAGATTTTTACTTTAAATAAATTCAGATTCTAAATTAGTGAATGTGATTGAAAACATAGAAATCTTGTAAATGTCTTTTAAATGAATAGATTTTTCTGGTTATTTGTCGCATAAAAGTGGAAGTCAGAGGTGGAGACTCCGGTCATGTGACCCAGACTCAAGTCATCGATCTAATGACGTTATTCTTGCTCCCTCAGCAGGTCCTGATGCTCAGTTCAGATTTTTATTTTGCTGAAATTTATCAGATTCATTCACAGAAAACGTCACGTCAGTAACGACGGACGGCGCCGCCTGTGGACGGATGTTAAAGTCGTTGAGTGACGGTTTTGATCGTATCGTCATAAGATCAGAACAAGATGAAGGAAAATGAGAAAAAAGTAGCTAAACTCGGCACCGCTCGCCTCGGACGTCGTTTAGGTCCAGATTTACCACGACTGTCTACATTATCATGGCACAGGTCTCACCTAAAATATCATTCATACTTTGAAATCTGTCATATCTGATTTAACAAGCTAGACTTTTTGGGGAATGGTAAGAGGATCAGGATCGGGTCATCTGCACTAGTTTGGAAAAGTCGGCTATGGGTCGTGCATGGTAAACGTCGCCTCTGTGGGATGTTTATTAGTCTTCTCATGTGTTTTCCTCTTTGTGTGTTTGGTTTGGATTCTTCTGTCATTTACATATAGATTTTTTTTAGATCCTGTTTGTATGATAAAGTTTTCTCCCAGCTTTTCTACATTCCTCTGATTTGTCACACCTGGCTCTCATCTCGTTTAAAGAAAAAGTCGGATGTGGGTCTTTGCCACATGAACATAGCTTTAGAATCAATTTATTGGATTTCACACAAGACTTTCCACTTGACTTGGAACTAAACACAATCACACATTCTACATTGAGATTAATACACAAAAAAATGATGGAATGAGTTCAGAGGCAATAAAAACTGATATGAACGAACAAGAATTTATAGGAGCTCTCCGTTCAGCACCACATCATCACTGTGTATGTTTCCATGCTGTTTTTTAGGTTTCCATCTGGGTTTGGAAGTATTTTATCTGATAATAGAGATCAATGTGTTCTTAACTTTCTGACCTCTAACTTAAGCTTTTACATGATCACTATCATAACTGGCTTCTTCTTAAATAAAGCAGGCTGCATGCTTAACAGTGACACCTTGGGATGTGGGCAGGAAAGGAAACCTTCTTTAGGCATTAGCTCATTTCCTATGAAGTGTGAAAGCAGATAAAACACTGAGATCAATTTCTTCTTATTTCATGTTGATGCTTCAGGCTCGTCCATTTAACTCTGTAGTTTGAGCTGTTTCCTGGTTTCTCTCTGTGAAACAATGTAACGCTCCACAGGAGTAGAGAGGGAACACGTCAGATGTCGTCTCAAAGCATCATGATTTTCTCACACATGTGGAAATATTTTCGGTCAACTCTTCCGAGCAGTTGCGTCTGTAAATCGTCTGACTTCAAAATGTAACTAACCTCTGTAGGGTAGAGTGCCAGACATGAGCAGGATAGTTTTAAGTCCAAGCAGATGCGGCTCAAGGTGTTGTCAGGTGCTTTTTGACGGAGGGACTTCTCCAGTCTGATGTTTGCCCAGCGGGGCTACCAAATGTTTGATGGTGGTATTTTATTCTGTCCTGATGCCCATCAGATATAATCCTAATCTGATACTTTATGCAAATCGCTAAGGTTTCGGATATTTAAAATAATGTGCTATATTTCATTTATGTTAACTCAACTGTCACTGATGTTTAACATGCAGTGAAGTTTCTGCCAAACGCTTCCCTACTAAACTACAGTTGCTTCTGTCTTAACTACCCAACAAACTCCCTCATGAAAAGCTAATTCTTCTTAGATCCTTTTGACTGCTTTCCACTGAAGACACTGAGAACTTTACAAAAACCCTTAACAACATATAAATATGATTTGCAGTCTTTACAGCAATTTATACCTACTGTTGTATTGACTTTTTCATGTGGTTTCAAGTTTCAGACGTTTGTTTTTCAACAACTACGTCTCTATGTCTAGAGACGTAGATCTACTGCTACGTTCACACCAAACATGTTAGGAGTGTCCAAAATGCGTCTAACACTTCAAGTCAGATGGGTTTTCACTTTTTGTTCACTTTTTAGGGTCAGAGGCTTCAAACGTGCGTCAGGTGTCCCCACTTCCTATTTTCTGCAGTTGGACTTACTGTCTCTTCAACCATCACTGGAATTAGCGAAAACAGCTACAATACATCTATCCTCCATTATCACTTCAGAATCTTTCGCCCCGTTGGAAAGTTTGTCACTACGTCACATAGAAGGAGCTCTCTGATTGGTCCATGCTCAAACGTCCAGCGGCCAAAGTTCAATTTACCCAACTGGAGCGTTTTAGGCGTTAGACACGTCCGACGCTTAAATCGCTCCAAATGCTCCAAACGCTCCAAGCGCTCCAAGCGCTTTGGTGTCGACGAGACTTTTCAACGCTCCTAGACATGCGTCTACATCAACTTTGCATGTAAACTGGACGCTCTGGACGCTCCAGACACTTTGAGTGTGTATGCAGCATTATTTGAATTGCTACGTTGTTCAATAAATCCAGGTCATTCTGCTGCCTATAAGGTTTGCTTAGAGGATCAGTTTGGCTAACATGCACGTTTTTTCTCTGTTCTGAATGATTCCATCACTTACTGTCCGATAGTTCTGGTAATAAACACCTGACCACTTGGTTCAGGTACTGTTTGCTGATGTTTCATTGATCCTTTAAAACACACCAGAAAAGAATTAAACAGCGGCTAAATCAAAGACAAACCCAAATGACCTCAGAAAAATACAAACCGGATTCCAAAATAGTTGGGATACTAAACAAATTGTGAATAAAAACTGAATGCAATGATGTGGAGATGGCAAATGTCAATATTTTATTCGTAATAGAACATAGACGACAGATCAAAAGTTTAATCGGAGGAAATGTAACAATTTAAAGCAAAAATATGTTGATTCAAAATTTCACAATGTCAACAAATCTCAAAACAGTTGGGACAAGTAGCAATAAGTGGCTGGAAAAAGGAAACTGAGCATATAACGAACAGCTGGAAGACCAATAAATACTAATTAGATCGATTGACAACATGATTGGGTATAAAAAGAGCTTCTCAGAGTGTCAGTGTCTCTCTGAAGCCAAGATGGTAAGAGGATCATCAATTCCACCATTGTTGCTCAGAAAGTTAGTGCAGCAATACCAGAATGGTGTTACCCAGCGTAAAATAGCAAAGACTTTTAAGTTATCATCATCAACCGTGCATAACATCAAAAGATTCAGAGAATCTGGAACAATTGCTGTGGTTAAAACTCTACTGGATGCTCTTGATCTCCGGGCCCTTAAACATCACTGCACCTCAAACAGGTCTGTTCACAGCCTGACATGTTTTTGAAATTATGCTGTTTCTCCAAAGGTAAAAAATTCAATTGTACAAAAACAGACAGAATGAAATAAATAAATATGACCCAAATACTTAATAATATAAATGAAGTTACCTGAAACAAGGAAAGACAAAAAAAAAAAAGGCCACAGAGAATAAACACCATTATTGCTCACATTTGACTTCCAGTACTCTAGCTCTTCCTCAGTATATCACCCCACTCCTAAAACATGTGCTTCCTAACACAATTTAATTTAATTTCACTTTAGGATAAATAAAGTATTTTTGGTTTGGTTTTCTAGAGTCTTAGTCACTTAAAATGATCATTAATTTTGCATGGAAAAAAAACAAATTTATTTTTTAAACTGCTCTTGGGGGGCCCCTAGTGGCCTTGGGGCCCTAAGCCGGGGCTTAGTTCGCTTATGCCTTGGGCCGGCTCTGAGATGAGTCAGGATTTGAAGTTCTTTATGGAACACTGGGACGCCATGTCATCCGGAACAGAGAGGGCAAGGATAACCCAAGTTGTTATCAACGCTCCGTTCAGAAGCATCACTGATGGTTTGGGGGTGCATGAGTGCTTGTGGGCAGCTTGCATGTCTGGAAAGGCTCCATTAATGCAGTGACTATGTTCAACTTTTTTGGAATCCGGTTTGTATTTTAAGTTTGTTCAATTCAAATTCAATGCACAAGAGTCGTGTCTTATTAATAATGTTTTGAAATAATTAAACTAAGAAGGACACAGAAAAAATATAAAGTCTCCAAATATAAAGCAAGTAGATGTTTTGTTGGTTATTGTGCTTTCAGGAGACTAAAATAAAAGTTGATCTGGAGGAGATTCTAACAATAGGGTGTGTACAACACAGGATGAAAACATATTTTTTTCTCTCTCTCTGGGCTCAAGTCATTATTTTTGTTGGGTTCCCATCCTGTCAAGCCTCCAATTTAACATCATTTTACCACAATTTTCTGTTTCACACAATATGGAGCAATTTAAAAGCCGACAGCTGCAGGAGGAAGAAATTGGCTGACAAACAGCACATGTGCAGCTCATGTGTAGGGAAGGCTCCAGAACCAGAAACGCTGTGGGTGAACTCCCCTTTTTTAATGCAAGGCTCAAAAATAACTGGAGAATGGACCAATATCAAAGTTACTGCTGTAAGAACAAGCGTCTTCTTGTTGCTGCATCGAGGCGCGGCGACACCATTGAATTAAAGTCCGTTCTACCCGAGAAGAGACTGAACTGCGTTGGTTCGTTTGTTCGTTGATGTCTTTGTTTTACTCGCCACCGGTCTGTGGTCGGGTCCATCTAATCAAGTCCAGATGTTCGTGTGCTCATTGTTTTTGTCGACTTCACAGGGACTTCTGTGCCTTCTCCTTGTCGGATAAATGATAAATGTTTAGCATCTTCAGCCGGGGGCTGGCCTCCTTTCCAAGCTCCTCCAATAAATCGGTTTTGAGATTCTTGAAGCTCTTAATCTGAGAGAGCAGAGACGATGCGACTTTTGTCGTGTTCATCGCTGCCACAGCTGTATTTACATATTTACAAATTACAAATAGAGATGCGGAAACATGGATCAAATCCTTGACAATAGTTAATAACAGTCCTTATTTTCGATCATGTGACTGCAATCTAGAAATAAATAATATGCATGTTTCAATGAATTCAGGTTCATGTACAAAAGTGTTTTTGTTGTTTTGTTTTTCATCAAAACCGGTTTGTCAAACACAGACATTAGAAATCACAAAAAATAACCTTTGACCATTTTCCTCAGTGTGTGACATTAAATTATACTAAACTGTAACATTTCATGTAATTTAGGATGAACAGAAATGTTTTCTTTGCATTTTGTTTATGCCAAAAATGAACATAAGTGACTTTATATTCCTTTAAATTTTGAAGTTTACACATTAGTGTTTGTGCCTTAGCAGGTTTATTAAAAGTTCATCTATAATATCTAAATTAAAAAAAGACACACCTGAGGATATATTCAAAGGCGACACGTCAAACATGGAGCTGCCTTATTAAAATAAAAAATATTAAAAATGAATACAAATAAAACTCACAGATTCCTGAAGGTTTCCCGTTTATTTAAACAGTTGAAGGCAGAAATGGACACATGGCGACATCCAACTATTATACGGTTCAGGAAGGAGACGGTTTCTGAGCGATAGAAAGGAAATGTTCTGGTGTGGAAATGTAGAAACGAACCTCAGCACAAAAACCAAAGATCCTGGGAAAGAGGCAGAGTGTTTTCTATAGTGAAGAAGAATCTGTTACGCCGTTAACTCGCCCTGAGGTCTGATGTACACAAAAGTCAAAAAATCTGAAGTACGATGGTGGCAGCATTAAGCTGTGGGGATGTTTTGCTGCAGCAGGAACTTGTGAACGTCCCGAAAAGGGAACATATTGAGAAATGATTTTGGTGTAGAAATAGTGAACAAACCTCAAGACGTCAGCCAGAAAATACCATCAGCTTCTTTAAACTGCAATAAAGAAAGAAGCTAAAATATCTGAAACACTGACAAAAAAACAAATGACGTCCAAATCCAGCTGCCAAAACTGAAAGGTTGATTTATTTTTCTGTGTTACCTGCAGTACAAGTACTCAGGGACATTATGACAGGATTATTACAACTCCATATAGATTTAAAGTTTTTTTTTATTCCAAATATGGGCACATATTTGGAATAAGGTCTCTACACAATAACATTTTAAAGTGGTTATTTTTGTGTATATTTATGCATTTTCTCAACAAAATAGAACTGGCCACTTTTTAAAGCTTTAAAACATAAATAGATGGAATTAGATTTTAGAAATGAAATGGATGTCTGACCAACGTAAAAGTAACATATAACGTGTCTCTGTTTTTATCAGTCATAGCAGAAACCTTCCGGACTGTGACTCTTGTCTGTTATTTAGTTTCAGGTTCGGCGTCTCCTCCTTTGCTCCAGAGAAAGATGCACACCTTCTTGCTGCTCTGCTGCTCCGTCCTCGCCGTAACGCACTACTACCTTGGTTCCGCCCACATGATTCCAGACGACAGGCTGTCCACCAACAGAGTCGTGGCGTCCAACTGTTTGTCTCAGAGCCTTGAGATCCACCCGCCCCCTGTTGTTATTGTGGGTAAATATGAACTCCCCTGTTTGCGTCGTTATCATCATTTTCTCCAGAAGTGGCCTCATATTAGTCAGTTCTGTTACAGTCTTGTTATTTTACCCCAGAGGCATTATTATTGCCCCTCATGAGGAAATACCCCGACAGATTTAAGCCGTCCTGTGTTCTTTTTTCAGAGCTGACGAAATCTGCAAAGAAGAAAGAAAAAGCGAAGAAGCAGAAAAAGGTTGGTGTGAAACACCTGGGCTGTTAAAACAGAGACGATGTTACGATAAGATAAGATAAGATAAGATAAGATAAGATAAGATAAGATAAGATAAGATAAGATAAGATAAGATAAGATAAGATAAGATAGACTTTAATGATCCCGGAAGAAATTGTTTTGCCAGGGTTACAGAGTATCAAATAACAATTAACACGACACACTCATCTCACATACAACACAGTACAGTACACAATCACCATATAACAATAAGTACACTACTATTTATCCCTCCTGCAGATGGAGGAGGAATTGTACAGTTTGATTGCCACAGGTAAGAAAGACCTCCTGTGGCGTTCTGTGGTGACTCTCGGTGGTGATGTTACACGTTCTTTTAGTTTCAGTAACATGCGGAGCAGCAGATCCTTTAACAATCCAGCCCTGTCCCGGTCAGGTCGCCTACAGGAAACACTGCGCTTGTTCTCTGTCCTCTTTGTCTAATTTCATAGTCAGACGTCCCACCATGCTGGCAGAACAGGACAAGACAGGGAAGGACAGACAAAGACTGAATGGCGACATAGGACAGAACAGGATAGGCTAAGATGGACGAGGACAGGACCAAACAAACATGGCATCAGTAAAATGTCAAGCTAAGCGGCACTTCTGTTCTTTTAACCTTGTTTGATCAAGTTTGAAGTACTTTGTGGTTCAGTAGTGCTCCTTAAACCGAAATTAGCTGTAATTTAGCCCAGATTAAATGTTTGAAACTGCCCCCTCCCTAAGCCGCCTCTTATTTTTCTCTCAGAGCAAATTGGTGAAGAAGCGCCCCCCTCCTCCTGCAAACTGCGTCCCCCTCTGGGGGAGCTGTAAATCGGGGGGCAACGTGTGCTGCGACTTCTGCGCGTTCTGCCAGTGTCGGCTCTTCAGGACGGTGTGTCTCTGCCGAATGGGTAACCCCCGCTGCTGAACGTCTCTGGGGTCACATGACACGTGGCGTGAGCGTGGTGAGAGGTGGCTCGCTCCTCGAATTTGGCTTTAAACTTTGTCTAAAACTCCCAGCATGAAAGCACTTTATGAGCGAAGACTGCGGCGAAGAGAACTGAACCCAGACTAAGGCTTTGAGCACCGCTATGAAATTCACCAGTTAAATCTTCGATTTTACTTTAAGCTGAGCGACTTTAGCACACGTGAAACTATTACAATCAAGGCAGTATGTTAGATATTATGTTTACACACGGCAACATTCAACATTATACCACGATTACAACGGATATCAGCTTTTTTTATGGCTCATACAAGAATAAAATGTATTTGTGGTCAATCAAGCGTGTCTTGTGTATTTCCTTCTTTCTGAAATACATTTTTCTCAAACAGTTAAATACAAATCGTTCTTTGTCAGCGAGAAAAGCACTCAAACTGAGGACGGATGGGAAACAAACACGGACTCCCTAATTTCCCTTATTTGCTACTTAAACTGATTCATTCACTGATCTGTAGGTTCCTGGGTTCCAACACAAAGTTCAAGTAAATTTAAAAAAATGGGACCAATTCCATCTCTAGATCTATTGACAAGCTGACCTTAATACACAGATAATAACATACTCAGTCTCCCCAGAAAAACGCCAGCAAAAATCCTTGATTTTTTGGTGAATTTTGCAGCATTTTGTTCTGTTTTCAGTGATGAAGATATGAGAAAGTGCGAAAAAAACTTGTGAATTGTTGTTTCCTAATATAGGAAAATAAACCTGCTTCTTCCACATCTAGTAAACAGAAAACATGACATAACATAGCAGCATAGCTGAGCCAGTTATTTAGTCCCGTTATGCTAACTTAGATGCTAACGACAGATGTCGTCTAAAAGGCACTTTAAAAGAAAGTCTATTAAAATCATAAATACATCATAAACAAATCAGTTTAAAAAATTTCCAATCTAAGGAACCCCAGCAGATTCATGGAGTCATTGACTTGCAGCATTCACTCCTCTGGAATCAGCAGACAGAAACAATGGCTTGTGTTGTTGCTGACTTTACAGCAATCCCTAACAGCTAACAGAACGCCACAGGAGAGGAGCCTGATAACTGAAAGATCTGCCTCCCACTGTGCTTTTAGAGATTCTAGGAACCGCCAGTAAACCTGCAGTCTGAGAGCGAAGTGCTCTGTTAGGGACATAAGGAGTAATCAGATCTCTGATATACGATGGAGCTTTATTAGTGAGGGCTTTATATGTCAAAAGAAGAATCTTAAAATCTATTCTAAGTTTGACAGGGAGCCAATGAAGGGAAGCTAAAATTGGGGAG
>JAVLVB010000725.1:77993-89826 GCA_032876305.1 Orestias chungarensis
TGGTTCCCTGGTCTCATTCCGTGTTCTCTGTTTGTTCTCACTTCCTGTAGTCCCCGGGTTCACTTGTCTCTTTCCCATCGTGTAGTTATTAGTTTCGTTGTCTTAGTTTACTTCCTCCCTTCCCGTGTTATTAGTTGTGTTTGTTTATTAGTGTCGTTCCGCTTGTTTACATTTCTGTAGTCCCGCCTCCGCTCCTGTTACGTCTCGCGTTGTTCCGTTTCCGGTTACCTGTAGTCCCCTGTATTGTTCTGTTTGATGTTTATGTTCATTATTCATTCCCCAATAAATCATTTATTCCTTCAACTCCACCTCTGCTCGAGTCATTAAAACATTTCCTGACAAAATCCTATTGAATTGATCTGTGAAGCCCGTGTTTGTGTGTTTACACTTTTAGGCAGGAGATCGTGGACGACACCAGTGACTTCATAGACGTGGCGTCTTAAACTCGTCTTCAGTCGTTCGTTTTAGGTAAAGGATGGTTGGAAACTCATCTCATGTTTTAATATACGTGGATCACGGCGTTTAAAGCCCATAACACTTTCCAAAAATGTAGGAAATCAGACTTTGTTTATATGAACAGGAAAAGCAGGTGGGTTATAAGGCCGGCTTCTCTTCCTCAGCCCCTTCTTCAAGCCAATTTGCTGACTTGTTATTGTGAGATGCTCGGATATGGAGACAACCTTGTAAGTCTCAGCGTATAATCGCTGCGAGATATGTGAATGCTATCCGACGCGCCAGCCCAGCAAAGGCTTGGAAAATATAGCTGTAGGCTCACGTTACAGGCATTTATGTCAATACACAGCGTTAGAGTTGTTCCTAGCTTCTCCAGCCGGGTCATGGGAATTAAGATTATCAGCACGTCTATTGACCTCCCATAATCTGATAAACCTATAACAACACACAGACCTCCCAGAAACACCCAGACGATGTTGAGTTTGAGATAGCTGTGTAAAACCATTGATGCTGACGTCTCTGCTAGGATGTAAATTAGTTGTTTTTTTCATTCACACTGGATCACGAACGTTGGAGTCGTGAAGCCTAATCTGAGGAGATGTGAGGAGAAATCACTGATCTGAGACTTTTTTATATCAGAAACAGAAATTATTTTTACATCCTTTCGTCCGACTAATCAAACGAGAGGAAAAAAAACATCGACATGACAAAAGTATGTTTTTTTCTTTTCTTCATGTTTGTTTTTCTGACCGATGCCTATAAGATGTTGCTGGAGCTGAGAGAATGAAGGACCCTTCCTCTCTCTGTGGGGCTGAACCGTGGATGATTTGCAGCTTAGTCTAAATTTACTTAAAGCTGGCAGAGATTTTGAGCATGTGAGCGAGAGCTTATGAAACACATGCGAGAAGCCGCGTGTTATTTCTACTCTTTACTCTGAGCCAGCGCAATTTGCTAATTTCCTCCCGACTTTAGCAGGGATCAGTTCCGCATTGTTCAGATTTTTCACCTTTTAAGATCCTTTAAGATACTTGGAGACCAGCCTTTAAATTTAAAAGTAAAATAATATAAAGAAAGTTACATTCTACCAGGTAGTAGGAGGTTAAAAATGAACCTTTTCGTCTAGATATTCAGTCACTTCAAGTCTTCACTAATATTCTAATCTGATGTGAGTCCTGGTCATATTTGATCTCTATTTAACAGTTTTTTTTGTTGTTGTTGCAGTTGGAAAATTGTTTCTGTTGCATCAGTTTTGTTCTTTTTGTGGTTGCGTGTTTGGAGTTTGGGCTTTGGATTTTCCTTTTGGAAACAAGTGTCAACAAAACCGGAGGAGCAACATTTCTCACATGATTTGGGTTTCCTTTTCTTATTCTAATAAAAATGAAATGACTTCAAAAAGACAAAAAACAAGAAAAAATAGTTACTTGGCTTCAACTCAGAGATCAAAATGACATGACTCTATCTGCTACAGCTCTATACATTCTACATTATGAGATGACAACGTGTCACAATGTTGGTCCAAGTGCATTATTTAAGGAAGGGAGAGACCTGAACAAACCCAAAGCTCTGGGAAAAAGCCTGGACTCATCAGAACAGCACATCCACTAATAAAAACAACGTAATCTTTCTTTTTCATTCATCAGCGTAAAAGCTGATTGATGAACTCGACGTTAAACAACAGCAGGAATACAAGGACTTCATGGTCTCTGATTTTATTGGACCATCGAGACGAACAGAACAAAGATTGGTCGAGTCTCGGCTGGAACAGCAAAATCGCAGCAAACCAAAAAAAACATAAAAAAACTCACAATGGGAAGATTCTGAGCAAAATCTAATCTAAATGTGATGTTGTAATTATGAAATTGCAGATATTCAGCTCACTGTTGCTTGTGATCGGGAACTCACCTCTCATGGAAGAACAGAATCCATCTGTGGCAAAAGGTCTCTGTTCTCCTGGACAAAACCACAGAAGCCAAACATGAATGAACCCTTTCAAACATTTCTGAGGATTATCTTTGGCTTTTGTCAAATGTTTTAGTAAAATATTTATTGGTCTTGATTTGCTTTGGAAACATCTGCAGCACCAGAATCAGAACCTTTATTTTTGAAAGTGTTCACACACCCTATGGCTGTGAGTGTCTTCCTGCTGACTCTCTGGCTCTTCCTCCTCCTCCTCCTCTTCTTCAGCCTCCCTGTTCTGTCTCTGCTCCTCGTCGTCCTCCGGCTCTGAGCTCGTCTCCTCGCCTTCCTGCCACGCCTCCTGGCTCTGACGTTCGTCTGCTTTCGTCGGATCTGCACCAAACGCACAGATGACCGAAAACGTGACTCAGAAACATCAGCATCACCTGCTGATGGCTGATCATGGAGACGTCCTCACTAACGCAAACTAAACGTTTTAGAACACAGTTAAAGACAACAAATTTGCGCTCAATCGATGATTTTAGTCCATTTTTTGCTGAAATCAGATTTTTTGTTTTTTGGAAATTAAATGCAACTGCTATCAGACTTCTGTACGCCGTCGTCTGTGGACGGACGTTAAAGTCGTTGAGCGACGGGAGCCGAGCGTATCGTCACAAGATCGGATCGAGATGAAGGAAGCTGAGAAAAACAACCTAAACTCGGCACCGCTTGCTTCAGACGTTGTCCGGCTTCTTCTGCTGCACATTTATGACGACCTAACAAGTTTACGATAAAAGCACCGGGACCCCCTCTACATACCTCAAAGTCTTCTAATAATTAGGACATTTGTTCCTGTTGTGGTTTCACTTTGTATGTTAACTTTACTTTGACAGACGCAGCCGTTAGCTATTGTTGTATTTTGGTTCTGGGTGTTACTGCTTCGTCCTCAGCAACCGTTGCTTTGTCCATCTTCTTTTGTCTGATTTCATTTGAATGATGCTAAACGTTCCACATTATTGTTTCCTCCTCGTCGTTTTGAGTCCAACGCGACTCTCACAGTAAAACTACTACAACGCACAGCCAAGTCATAACATTGATAAGCATCTGAAGTTGTTATAAAGGTCATTTCTGAATAAAGGTTATCCCCATCTTTGATCATCTAACGCAGGGATGAAATGTTCTCCAGATACACAACCTAAAGGTTTGTATTAAGCATCTTTTTCAACAGTCGTCTATGTCAAACACAGCAGCTGCTGGTGGTCTTAGAATAAACTGAACTCAGTTAGCATGTAAACACCTACTGGAAAAAAAAACCCAACCCTGACATGATTATTGTTAATGGAACTAAAAAAAAGTGAAATATAATAAGTTATGGTGTCATCTGAGATCTGAGTTTATGGCTAAGGTAGAAAATGTAAGAGCAGCTTTTGATCATTTATTGCGTTTTGTTACTATGTTGTCTATCAGCTCTCCCATAAATATTTGCATAAATCCATTGATAAAAAAAAAACGCCTTTAAAAGCATCTAAACGTCAAACCTGACAACCTAACATGATTCTTTTGTCTGTGTGCTAAATATGTTTAGTCACCCAAAAGCTAAAAAACCAAAATAGTTCCTTCCTGTCAGATGTGGGTGAGGGGATGCAGTTAAAGACGTCTCTTAATACTGTAGAGCTTTTAAAAGTAGTTTTAATCAATCAAATCAAATCAAAAACAGGAAGTTGAGTTTTGTTCCTTTGAAAACGTTCATGAACGTCCACTTCTCTCTGTAAACACCCGGCTCAGTTACTTCCCAGGCCAGACAGAGAAACAGATGAACATTTGTCCCATTTAGTTTCAGCGCCTTCCTTTCTTCTTTGTTTTTAAGATGTTGGTGAAAGACAAGAACACGAGACCATCAAACGTCCTCACACTTCTTCGCACTATTTCCACTGTTAACTTTCTGTTTTCTCTCCATTGAAGCTCCACCTGGTCTGATTCTGTTACCTTCCTGGAGAAACTCAACGTTCTCTCTCTGCGACTCACTACAGTCTAAGTGACAAGAGAACATTAACGTCAGTTTCTCTGCTACTTTTTTGTGTATTCGTCTCTTCTCATACCGGCAGTCGCTCGTTGCAGATCGCTGAGCCAGCTTCAGCTTCTGCTGGAGGTTTGCTTCCTGTTGCAAGAGAGTTTTTCCTCTCCACTGTCGCCATGTGCATGCTCAATATGAGGGATCGCTGTAAAGTCAACGAAACGATGTAAGCATTGTCTACTATCTCTGCATGCTGGTCCAGGAGGAGAGAATGAGATAAGTCAATGAAACCTGTTTATTTTCTTAAATTGGAATTAAACTAAACTATAAGGTTAATAAAATGTTTGATAACTAGGATCAATTAAAATTGATCTATGATCAGGATCAGGAAAGGATTTTTTTGTAAAATGCTATTTGATGACATTTTTACATAAAAACAAAAGCAAGCCTAAAATGTTTTAATACATAAAACATGAGGAATAAAGGATAAAGTTGATGCTCTATTACGATGATCTATGCTTTTTTTTGCATCTCAATTTAGAATAAAACCTACAAATTTCCTCTTCCTACATTTCTCTTCCTTCCTTTTCTAGTCGTATCTCCAGAACTGAGGGCAGACAATCAACAGATCTCATTTTCTTTGTCCATCTGCTCCACAAAATGTCTTTATTTTACTGTTAATTTCACTTCAGTTGCTGCTTTGCAGAAAGTCCTAATTTATTGGATAAATTGATTTGTCGTTAATCATTGAGCAAAGAAAAATGAAGTTCATAGAGAAATGTGTTTAAATTGGTCCTAAGTTAGATGTCTTTATCTTACTGAGGAAATTATGACCTGTCCAGCAGTTTCTGACCTAAAAGCATCTCAGTGCCTCCCCCTATGGGTCGAAGATTTACGGAGCAGCGGCTCGTTAATTTGACCTTTGGAGACAAGAAAGCTTGGCTGAGATTTAAAACTGATCTCGTGAGAGCGGAACAAAAAAGTCGAATAATCCACCACAAACGTTGATTATTGTTATGAACAGAGGTGTATAGTAACAACGTACATGTACTTCCTTACACTACTACATTTACTTTTACTCCAGTACAGGGGCGGATCTAGGATTCTAGGAGATCAGGGGCTTAGCCCTGAGCGTGCGGATGCCGATCAAACCCAAATCACAATATTCCATCAAATCAACTGGAAAAAGCTAAATCTCACCTCATCAACTCACTGTTACCAATTAAACTCAAATAAATCTAACAATGTACATCTCAAATTAATAACTTTAGTTATCTGATGACAGGTTTCATATGGAGTAGGTCTAAACCTATACTTCTAATAAAATAAAATGAAATTCGACCTGCACAGTCACAAACCTGAAACAGCACCTGTTTGTGGTGTTTCACTGGCTGATGCTACTGCAGAGGACCAGGTGCGAGCGCCTCTGCAGGGCGTGCGGGGGGGAATCTTCTCTTTACCTGTGCAGCCGGGACAAACAACATCTCATACCTGGAACACCAGTCTGTTTAGCAGCAGCTCTTTTTTAAAAAGCCTCTGACATCCATTAATATCAGAATGGTGGAGAGCGTCTTGTGCTCCAGCATCAACGTGTGGCATGGAAGCTGCTCTGCTGCAGACAGGAAAGCTCTGCAGAGGGTGGTGAAGGCTGCACAGAGGATTGTTGGAGTCAGCCTCCTCATCACCACAGACATTTAAACCTCTAGATGCAGGAAGAGGGCCTCCGGCATCATGAAGGACCCCACACACCCAGCACACTCACTTTTTGTCCCGCTGCCCTCAGGCAGGAGGCTGCGGAGCATCAAGTGTAAGACAACTCGGCTAAGAAACAAGCGAAGTGTGCCTCATCTGTGCCATTTGGAAGAATTCAAGAGTTAGAGTGATTGGGTCACATGACCTGGGAGCTATTGAAGAAATATTTACATTACATATTAATAAATTATAGTAAATGGTTTAAAAGTCGGTAAAAAGAAGTGTGCCTCATCTATTATAACAATTTAAGAGTAATTAATATTAAGTGGGTCACATGACCTGGGAGCTATTGAAGAAAATTCAATATTTTAACTGTAAAAATTTATTTAAAAATCTTTGTTAAAAAATATTAAGACTGGATAAAAACAGGTGTCTCATCTGTAGCATCCAGAAGACACTGATGTAGCACAGATTTTTATTACTGATTTTTATAACCGTAGCCCTAGAAGGTGGCATAGACGGGCATAGATATACATAATAAAGTCTTTATTATATATATATATAATTTAGAAAAAAGAAGTGATTTCCTCTTATCTCCATTGATATATATATATATCAAGGCTACAGGTCTTTTCCCCGCATGCTGCCACTCTCTGGTGTATTCCAGTACTGCACATTTTACTCAGATCAGCTCAGGAGTGAGATCCAGGGCTCTTGAGGAAACATCCAGGGCTCAAGCCCAAGTAGTCCCCCCCTACTGCTCCAGTACATTAAAAAAGTTAAATGTCAGAGTCATGTCATGCGAAATGACTCTGACATTTAAGGAGGATTATGAGTATGTGTTAAACATAGTTTTAGCCAACATTACATGCTAGTACGTAGTGTGCTGGAGTATAGACCACGTTTTATTCACCTCAGAAGTGAAAAAAAAGACAAGGGGAGAATCATTTTGGGTAATTTTGCTTCTTTTCATGCGTACTCTAAAATACTACTGATACTTAAGTATAATTTACTGTGAGCAGCTATAAGAGTTTTACTCTTGCAGTTTTCTTATGGGAGACTTTAACTTTTACCAAAGTCGTTTCCAGTTAGTTATACATTTTTTCAAGTACTTTATACACCTATGGTTATTAATAACCCTGCCAGGAGGCGGAGCTACGCTTTGTCTGCGGGGGTGGGGGGTGCTGGGGTTAGTTACACTTTAAGCATAAATAGAGGATAAAAAACCAGCTCGTCACGACTGTGATTAAGGTTCGAGGTCACTGTCCTCACTGGTTCTCACCACATTTAAATGTAATAAACCTTTTAGGTTGACCGCCCCCCCCTCCATCTTTTATGTTTTCAGACATATTCACGATTTAGGATAACGATATGTCACATAAAAAAAAAACAGAAAACCTCTTCAAGAGTCTCTGTTTCTGTGTTTCTGTGATTTTTTCTTCTTCTCTCTGGCAGGATTTCAAATCACTGCCAAGCTTGCTTGTCTTCAAAGGTCGGACGAACGACCTTCTGCTTTGTAAATCCTCCCTGCTGACCCGAAAACGGCCGACTTACTTTCACCTCTGTTAAAAGCTCACAGGAAAACCCGTTATTACAGTAATCATCTACTCAGGTTATCTTGGAACTCTCCTGATTCTCAGAGTTAGGAGACTCCAAACCCTCTACTCCCTTATATTCTGTATATTTTCTGTATAATTTGTGTTTATTTCTAGCTTATTTGACTTTTTTTGCTTAATTTGATCTATTTTAATATTAGCTCTTGGGTGGAACTGGACAGTGAGAATAAAATTTCGTTCCACTTCATGTACCACATGTGTTGTGAAGGACAATAAAGTCTCCTTGAATCCTCGAATCCTTGAATCCTTGAAATCCTTTGGCAGTGTTGCAGCGTGACCTCGTGACCTCTGTGCCTTATGTGCTTATGATCACACCAACGCTGCTCTGCTCCTTCGCCGTCTCAAGATTCTCTTTTGACAGTTCAAAGGCAGACAAGTGGCTGTTTGATCGGAAAAGTGGGCAACCGCAGGAACTCAAGTGGTTTTCATTATTCTGTTAATACTCTCAACGTCACCGAAAATGAGGCGGGGCCCCGAATGTTCCTCGCAGCTTGAAATAAAAGATGGGGTTTAACTGAAAATGTCAAGGCTCCACTTAAAGTCGTTAAGAGTCTTGCTGAGGAAATACCCAAACAGATGGTACTTTTGTCTTTCCAGATCCCCTAAACCTCGTCTGAGTTCCTCTGAGTGCTGGATCAAAAAAAACCATTTTGGGTCATTTTATGAGGCCCTACATACATTTATGTCTTAAGAAGCAACCATTAGTTTCTTTTAAGGTCATTAGTTACCTAACACTAAGTAAAGGAATAATTATAAGCTACTGGATCTAAATCATTTCTTTCTACAACTAAAACATCCTATAATTAAGGATATAATAACTTTCATTTTGGGGGTTATGAACGTATTTATTAGACTTTCAAATGCAGAATAATGTGAAATACATGATTTTTTTCTAAAAAGTAATTTATATCAGAAGCCAGCCCGATACGAACGGTACCTACGATAATACTAATGAGAGACATAAAAGTCTCCTGTGGCACTTTGTGTTACTTTCCCTGCACAGTCTCAGTTCTGGCATATAGTTCGTTTTTTTAAAACAGTAATTCAAGTTTTTCTCTTTACTCAACAGACATAATCACATTAATAGAATAAAGGGATGCTTTTAAATCTTTCACATGTATACAAATGACAAAAATGTATGAAAACAATAAAACAATAACTAATTAAAACCAAACAAAAAATAGTTTCATTATTATTACATTCATGTTAACTAATAAAATAAAAACAAAACCATTCTAAAAACTAATTAGAAAATAGATAAAAAAGTCAAAATGAAATCAAACTAAATTATATTGAAAAAATCTAAACCTTTTATAACCTTGGTTTGTATTAATCGATGTTAATTGTACTCTGTCTGAGCGTTTTCAGTCCTGAGTGCCTTTCACACAACAAAGCTCTCACTTGTGCACTGGTGCACTTGTGCATGGACTCGTTCGAGTTCGTCACCTGAGGCCGGGATCTGTGAGTCTCCTGTGATCTGCTCCAGTCTGCTCAGCAAAGCCTCGATGTTGGTTTTGATCTGAGTCAGCTCGCACTTGATCGCCTGCAGCTCCGTTCCTTTCACCGTCGCTGCAGCTGGAATAAAATGGAAGATTATTGCAAATGTTTGTGTCACTTAAAGGCTGAAGAGAATAAAAAGAGCTTTAATATCTAAATAGAGGCTAAAGGTTTCCCCATAAATTCTCCCATTTATTCACGTTGTCTGGATTTTTGTTGCTTCATCTACGGCCCAACAGGAAGTAAGACGCTTTGTGTCTCTGACGGCAACCAGAATTTCTCTAAAGTGTCTCTTAAGAGTCAAGAAAATGTAAAGAATGTTTAGAATACATAATTCAAAGAGTTTCCATAAACTTACAACGTGTTGCTGCAAAATTTCCTTTTGCTTTTTGATGCTTTTTTATTATTGTCCTCTCAGCGGATTGTTTTTCTTTAATTGTGTAAACATTTTTTTGTTAGATAAAACTAATTTGTCAGAGAAACTTAATCCTTTACCTTCATATAAATACATAAGATGTTGAAAATGATTTTTCCGTGTTTGCTAAGCTAAAACAAGGGATTTGGTCTGTAAACAATCTTCAGATTTGTGAAATCTCTAACGGTCCTTCTGAAGGAAATCATGATGCAGAGACAGTTGAGACAATAATAAATAACACAATTTCATGCAAGGAATAATCACTAATATTTATGAAAAATGATTTAGCTTCATTAAGAGTGAATCAATGGCATTTAAAAAATCTAATCAAACTTGTCCTTTTTTTTAAACCTGCAGCAAAATGTATTTATTAAAAATCAAAACTATTAATAAAAAAGTGGAATTTACACATGAAGCAATAAATTCTGTGTTAAGATAATTTTATATTTAATAGAACATTATTTTGCCTTCAGCCTTCGAAGGGAATATTTAAATGTCATAATTTAGTCATAAACTAAATTATTTGTTTGATTTTCTTTAACTGATAAAATTTGTGAATATTTGTAAGTAGTTTATTTCTGTAAGTAAAGTTCCATCAAAGCTCTGGACCACAAGAGGATGCCCAGCTATTCCCACATCTGCATGTTTGCACCACATGTGCTTTTCAGCTAAACCATGTGCATGGGACCAAAAGCATGCCGAAACCTTTTAAGAGAATATGAGTTGACATTAATTATTCACACTTTAGTCATCTTCTAAAGGTCTTTCAGGGAATGAAGATGAAATATAAAAAGCATACAATTAAAGGCAGTCAAAAACCTGCATGTGTTCCACAAACACGTTCTTATTTGGTTCTGTGTGAATGTGCAAAATTCATAAATGAACAACCTGGACTAAAATCAATCTTTGTTCTTTTGAGAGCTCATTTGAATTATTATTATTTTTTTTATGCTGTTTGATTTGTTTGTTTCTGCTCATTGTTATATTTTTACCATCCCACTTTATTCATAAATCAACAACAACGCAGCATCAAAACGCTGCACAGAGGAAACATGGAATTAAAGAAACTTCGTGTTTCAGCTGCGATCACAAACTTTCTCATTCAGTCAACTTTTGCCTCCATCCAGTCGTACCACCAAATTGATAAGAAAATGCATTCTGTTTTTTAGATTGTATTTCCTTTTGAAATGATTAAAGTTTGATTGAATATTTTAAAGTCTAACAGCCTATTTTAGGTATTTATGTGCAAGTTCGTTTGGTTTTGTATCCAGAATAAATATAAAAATCTTTCTTTTTGCATATGGAGAATTGAAGAGAGTTAGAAAAAATAAATAAATCAAAGATGAGAAAACAAAACAAAGTTAAAGTCTCACTTTGGGCTGAAGGCCGAGAGTCAAAGTGTGTTTTGAAGTGAACAGGAGGGCCATTACATCTGCAGAGAAAGCCACAATCTTTAGATGAACAGCGCCAGAGCAACCTTTGACCTCAGGTTACATCACTGAAGATTACAAGTATTTCTGTTTCTGCATATTATCCCGTTGTTTTATTACCCTCAAAGAAAAAAGGAAGAACGAGTCAAAGACGTGTAAAACTAACGTTTTTGTCTTACTTTGTAAGTTAACAAACTAAACTCCAGGAACACAAAAAAGATCAATTAAAACTGTTTTAGTATTTTAATCTTATAATCTTAAATATTAACAATAAAAGCTTCAACAACTGAGGTTTATTAAGCCTTCATTTGCTTGTTTGTTTGTTTATAAAGGAGAATTATGACCATTTCAACAAAAAGGAGGTAATTAGTGAAACTAAGGACATTATTTCCCTGGTCCTCCTGTTTCTCTAGTTGACCTGCACTCTACTAGTTAGATTTGGAGTTAAGTTGTGAGTTAATCTTTGATTAAGGTTATAGTTAATTCTTTTTTTCATTAATCTGAAAAAGTAAATCAAGATTAAACATCCTGTTTTCAATTAGAAAACTATTGTTGTTTTCAGAAAGAAAGACTTTAAAGCGAGAATCCATATAAAATGTATTAATATGATAAGTTTAGTGAGTGATTTGATTTTGTGAATGAAATGAACAAGAAAAAACAATTCAAATTTATTGTGTTTGACTGTTTATAAATGCAGTTAATAAAAAAAAACTCAGACAAGGATAATGTGAGATGGATGGATGGATGGATGGATGGATGGATGGATAGATGGATAGATAGATAGATAGATAGATAGATAGATAGATAGATAGATAGATAG
>JAVLVB010000725.1:89926-100604 GCA_032876305.1 Orestias chungarensis
TAGATAGATAGATAGATAGATAGATAGATAGATAGATAGATAGATAGATAGATAGATAGATAGATAGATAGATAGATAGATAGATAGATAGATAGATAGATGGATAGATGGATGGTTAGATAGATAGATAGATAGATGGATAGATGGATAGATAGATACTAGCTTCTGTGACCTTCTGTATTGAGCAACCACAGAAAACATCCACCTGCCTTTCTGTAAACCCAAACCTTTCTGACTTTGCGTCTTCTCTAATTAGATCCGGGCGTCGGTTCTCTCTCATCTAAATGTTTTTAGTGTTTACATACCTACACTGAGAAGAAAAGGAACCAAATGACATATTTTTGGGGGATAAACAGATTTCTGGAGGCTGAGCAGGGCAAGGGGAGGACAGATGAAGTGAAGACAGAAAAAGAACCACTGGAGACACGCACCACATCTGGTGGCTGTTTGTGTTTCTCTGAAATCAACTCACAATTATTTCCACATTGCACCAGTGCGCCTATTGCTCAACCCTTAGTTAGTCTCCCCGTCACCTACTTGTTTGAAATGTTTTCCATTTGCTTACTTTGTATGATTCTCTCTCATTTCAACATTATTATTATTATTATTTTACCTCTTTACAGCTGTTTACAAAAAGATTTAAGTCTTGAAGGTTTTCCTTTTGAAACTCTCAATGCTTCATTTGTTTCATGTGGATTTCAGGAAGTGCTTTTGACTTGATCAAGTCAAAAGCACTTCATCCTACTTTCAGTCATTTCCACACTGAAGAGGGTGAGCTACCTGGCAGCCACTGCAGGCCAGGTGGGTAAAGTGTCTTGCACTAGCATACAACAACATGGACAGAGTAAAGGTTAAAAGTCCAGGGTGGAGTAGATCAGTGGTGGGTCGTCAGGGGCAGCAAGGCGTTCCCTGCTGGCCTAAATATAATCAGAAAATAAATGTCATTTTAATGTTTATTTTTCATCAATATGTATTAAATTATTTCCCATAATGAATTCTGTTTGTTTCATATCTATCTTCTTGGTTGCGCTGCTGGAGCAGCTTCTAGTGTATATGTACGTTAGTTCTTTCATCCAATCAGATTTCAGCTCTCATGTGTTGCCAGGCTCTAATAAATCTTCCTCAAGGCCTTCAGAGTTACCCGCGAGGGCGCCTGTAAACTTTAACTAACTGAAACGGACAGTTTTGATAATCAGATTTAAAGTTAGGTACGTTGTCTCCAGCTAGCAGGCGTCACGTTTAACGTGAGACGTTCGCGTCCTGATTGGTTAGGCTCTAGTGAGAGGCGGAGCTACGCAGAGTAACGGTTCTGTTAGCGACTTAAACGAGCAGAAAAGTTCATTTGTGTTGATCTCAGAGTTTATTTTCAACCTACGATGGCAGGAGGAGGAGAAGAGATTGATTTGGTCTCTGATATAATTACAACTCCATTTTCCAGACGGAGCTTTAAACAAAAACTGGATATTGAGAGGATAGCGTTAGCATTAGCTAGGCCTATTAGCATTAGCTAACCCTGTTAGCATTAGCTAGGCCTATTAGCATTAGCTAGGCCTATTAGCATTAGCCTCCATGTAGAAAAGGACTTATTGGAGTCATTGAAGTATTCTTGAGAAGAGAAAGAAAATGGACGTTATGTTCAAATAAGAAGCCGTTTTGGTGAGAATAAAGCTTTTTTACAAAATAAAATGACAATTATATAAAAAAAATGAATTCTTGATGGTTCTGCAAGATATAATGTTGGCACTGTTACTTCAGTGGAGGGAGGGAATTGTTTCTGCTTTAATCTACATTGAACTTTCCCTATGTGGCATTTTTGTCCGTCCTTAAGGACACGAAAGCTGCGAGCCAAAGGTGCAGCGGCTACGGGTCTCCCTCACCCTATAATTTCGTTCGTGCTCATGTACCCCATGTGTTGCAAATGACAATAAATAGTTGCTGATTCCTGAAATTCAAGAGTCATTTCAACATGACTCCTGCTGTCAGGACTGTTAAGGACGTCACTGAAGGCCTAGGCGTGAAATGTTTTGCTCACCACTGAAGTACATATCTTTCTCTTCCAGGTCTTTTGAGGGGATGTCTGGGTTTTTCCTGGGCAGACGGGTTATACAGTGCCCCAATCAGAATCTGACCTTTGCTTGGATTTCCTCCCAGTGGAATGTGCGCAGGAAACCTTTAACAACAACCTTCTGACAATCCTAAGAAAGCCCTGATCATCGGGTTTGGATTCTTAACACACCACACATTCCTGTGTGGTGTGTTAAGAATGAGCTAGTCTGCTCAGAACAAAGTTGGGGCGATTCCAGTCTCAAATTGGGGACGTACAAAATGTTGGGTTTTCTAGGCCCTGAAATTATTGCAGTTTGTGAGCAAGCAGCCTGTTGAATTATACATGTAGCCAATCAGAAAGCAAGACGACGGGAAAACTGAGGAGAATACAAAGAATAAAAAAGACAAAACAACCGGCATGACAAACCAGAAAGTATGACAGACTTTAGAAATGTCTTTGTCTACCCTAGCGAGACATGGCCGTCCTTGGCAACCAGAGACTTATGGTCAATTTGTAAGATTTGAACAATGCTGCAAAGATTTACAACATAGGTATAAAAATCAGTTAGCAAAATATTTGGGATGAGATGAGACCAGATTTGCACTTCATATAGAAACATGTTTTTTTAGCAGGAACAGGAATACTGTTAGAGCGAGAGATGATTGAAAAATGGATTTAGTCAAATCCCGGACAAGCCTGGAGGCAGATCAGCTGGAGGGTGCAGAAGACTGACGACTAGCGTGGAGGTTTGGTTTTCAGCACCACAGATAATGTGGTTTACATCAGAGCAGATTTATGGGTTAGAATGGCCTAGTCAAAGTCCAAACCTAAACCTACTTGAGAATCTAAGTGTTGAATACTGATGTCCCAGATGAATTCCTATGAATTGCTTTCATTCTTTAGACGTTTGAAGCAGGTAGAAAGAAATCTTGAACTGGGATTGTAGAAATGTAGATGTGAACATTCGTGATCGCCAGGATAAAACAGAGAGCCACACATTTAGGATTTCATTTGCAAAGTATTTTTAAACCCAGTTTGTTTTTTTATGTAAAAAACCATGAAAAAAAAGAAAAAAACTGCTTGCATTTGTTAAAGGGTTAAACAGAACTTGACAAAATCAGGATCTTTAGCCCTACAATAAACTGAAGTTGGTAGTAAAGCTTCTTGATTTGAAATTTACTTACAATTTACACATTTTACTATTAGAAAATTAAGGATTTTTTTTTTATTCTACTAAATTTTCTGAGCAATTTCTCAAGTTGGTGCTATTCAGTGAAATAAAGATTATCATTGTAAAGCTTCGGTCTTATGGCTTCAGGTCGGTTTCATGTGAGCGCTAACGAGTATGAGGCAACGTCGTTTACTCCACTGGGAACAAGACTTCCTCAGATTTACTGTCACTCCACAAACTTTGGAACCAAAGTTACCGTAAAAAAAATAAAATCTGATTTTACATTTATCTGCCTTTCCTGGAAGAAGGTGATCTGGTTGCTGCTCTGATGGGTTCTGAGTAACGTTTTGGTTTCTGGCTCTTTGTGCTTTAGATTGATAACCCGCTACGTAATAGTTTTGATAGGTTGGAAATGTCATGTTTTTCAGTTTAGCTTCTCTTTTTAGATGTCAGAATACAGAAATGCTGACCGTAATGGGATCAAGAGATTTACAGAAAACAGGTGAAACTTTTTAGAAGAGGGCAGAAAAATTGAAACAGCTAACCTGCTTTTTTATGAAAACTGTTTTAGAAAAAAGAAGATGTATCAAGAACGTTATCCTGAGTTTTTAAATGAGGAGGCGCGTCTGGTCCTCAATCATCCCAGAAAGTTTCATGTCTCCCTTCTGTTCTTTGAGCTTCACTGTGTACTCCTGGCTGCCAGAATTAAATCCAAGTCCCTGATGCTATCCTACAAAGTGTTTAAGGGTACGGTTCCCAGCTACTTGAACACTCTGCCAAAGGTTTATGTCAGAGCTCTGTTGTTTTGGTCATCAATGGATTGTGGTCTAGCAGTTTCTACACCACGCTTAAGACGATCCAGACTGTTTTCTTGTGTTGTTCTAAGATGGTGGAATGACCTACCAAGCACCTCAATAACAGCAGCGTCTCTGTCTTTCTTCTAGAGACTCTTGTAGACCCACCTCTACAAAGAGCATCTCCTATCCTAACTCTTACCCAGACCTCTATACACCCTCTACTACTCTTTCTGTCCTTCCCTCTATCTCTTCACTGTCACCTCTGACTCTGACTAGAGTTTCCTCTAGATGGTTTATGGTCAGCTCATGCAACAGGGATCATTATAGAAAGAAAAAACAAGATCCCAGTTTCTTCATAGGGGGGTCTGATGAAGGCTTAGAGATGAGGCCATCCAGGTGTAGCTCAAGGTAGATCTGGTGTTGCTCCAGCCGTCTCTGAACCCACGACTGCAGAACTGCCCGAAACAATATTCTGATTGTCATGTGTTTAGTGAGAATAAAGACATTTTAATTTCTCTGTATTTTCTCTGTCTTGACTGAAAACTGCATCATATCTTTCATTTGTTTTTATGTGTATCTGCATAAACTGCACCAGCTGAGAAACTTCATTAAAACTAAACCATAAGATTATAATGAATTGTTTCCTGAGAGGCACTGAACATGTAAAAGTAAGTAAATATTGTTTTATTCCTGTAGTAGGAACTCACGTCTCTTCTTGTTGCCGTTGCTGGGAAGCACGGAGACGCTGCATGCTAACAGTTTGACCGGCAGAGATTTGACCCGCCGCACCACTGGTACCGCCACTCTGGGCCGCTTAACAGGAACCCCCCGAGGAACTGGAGACACTCTGCCCCGAAACTCGAACAACCTAGAGATGGGAAAGGGGAAGGAGGAGTTCAGGAAGGAGAGAAAATACTGAAATGGTTCAAAAATGTTTTGTTCTCTATAAAGACTGAAAGCCAAATTTAAGTCGAGACTGACTGGACTAAAACACGGCCTTTAAAAACCTAAATCTGCACGAGGGTTTAAATGTAATTAAAGTTTTGATCGTGACAAATGTGGAATTTATTCTACATAATCAAAGAATAAATTGTTATTGTTTTAATGAAAATGATGTGGTCCAAACGTCTGAAAAGAATCTGTCATATTGAATAAATGCACATGTTTAAAGTAGAGTAGCAGCATCCATTGAAAAAAAATACAGGGAAGCACACATTTGTGCTTCTTTTGTGAGGAAGACGGGAGAAACCACAAGCCGAGAGTTTCATGATTCCTGTTTTGCTTCAGAACAAAGGAAGCTGGATGCCGTTTGTTGGACTAAAAAAGAGTTCTGTGAAAATGTTGAGTTCTGCCTCCGGCCTGAAAGCCTGTCTTCTGGAAGAGGAAAACACGCGACAATTAACCTCCCCACCGGGAGTATGACGTGATAAATAACGCCTGTCATCCACTGTCAGAGTGGATACACGGATTGGCTTCATCCCCTCAGATTTCTTTCTCTGTTTATTCTATTTTTCTCCATTAGCTGCCTTTTTATTCTCCCTGCTTGGTCGCTATGTCTGTTACAGAGCTCTTCCTGTTTTTGTATGTTGCATATACAACGTATTGGGATTATTTTTGTATTTCAAATGTTTTACATGATTTTACTGTTTAATCAATTAAAACGTAAATACCAATCTGTGATCATTGGTCGAATGTTTTTACCTTCAAAACCTAAAAACAAACAAAGATGCCCATCAAAGCTGGAAATTCAACCAACCTAAGCCTTTAAAAAAACAAGTAACTACTGTGAGATTTACAGAAATTAAAATACTTTTAACAGTTTTACTGCTCCATAATTTTTACCTTTACTTAAGTAATGCCATGAATAAAAATCCCTGATCCTACCTGATTAAAATGACTAATAATCACCAAGCACTGAATGATTAACTAAATTATCTTTTAACCAAAATTGTATGAGAAACAAAAGAAAACTACAGACTGTGATGCAAATTTTATACAGAATACATTGATTTGTTTAACTTTTCTTGCATTTTAAAACTGTTGTGGTAAAAACATGAATGGATTCTGTCGGCTTTCTGGCAATAATATTGCAACAATTGTTTATGTAGCTTACCTGTCATAGAAGTCCTCTCTGCAGTAATCATAGCCAAACTCATAACCACTGAAAGACGAAAAACACACAAAGTTTAAGGACAGCATTAGTTCTGAAACAACACGAGAACGGTGGTTAAAGCTGCAAAGAAAATGACAGAAGCATCCATAAACTGGCTCAGAGGTAAAAAAACGCAACCCAGAAGTTAAATCCTACATTTCTAACCTTTATATCTGTTCCTCGTTACATCATTCAGCTTGTTTTCTTTTCAATTTTAAAGATAAATTACTGAAGCCTGTTTGTTTGAAGAGTTATTAGGTGGATTCTTTTATTGTGTTTTTTAAATGGTTTATAGTTGATAAAACACAATCCGGCGTGGTTTTATATGCAGTAGCACCATGTAATCAGATTACAGAACAGGAGCAAAGAAAGAAATCTGTCTACTTAATAGAACATACTTGTATATGGCAGCAGATGAGCGCTTCAGGCCTTTAGCTCTGTTTGGCCTTGGCTCTCCTGCCATGTTGATATCTGATGGGAGAATACACAGAAACAAATAAGTAGAACAATTAAACATTTGGTTTAATTAGGAAACGATTCAGCTGCGATAAACTATAAAGGTTAAAAACTATGTTTAAATCATAGATGCGTTCAGGGACGCAGAGAAGAGAACTTCAAGTGTTGTGGAAGGGATTCCGCCAGAGGGCGCTGTTGGGCCATCTTCAAACTTTAGTAATAAACTTTTCTTTAACCTGAAAATCATCCTTAATTGATCAGACCATTAACTCTCATCTGTGACAACTAAAGTCAAAAAGTCGTTTTTATCTTCAGTCCAGATAAATAACAACTCCTTTGGTTTAAAAAAAATGAAAAACGTTTCATACAAAGATTGTAGATGTATTTCCTCCATAGGTGGGCAATAGTTAAAAAAACTTATTTAGATTAAAACCTAATGACCACAAACATAGATCTAAAATAATTGTTGTTCTGTTGTGGAAGTCCAATGCAAGTAATCCGCATGAAATGTTAAAACCTGTGTCTGATATTATTATAGGAGCGATTAATGAAGGTCCAAAGCTGCCGGTCAAAACTGAAATCTAAACAAAACTTACAAGTGAACCTCCTCATACAGATGTGTTCAAATGACAGAACTAAGTTGCTCTCACGCCTGAAGTGTTTAGTCTGGTTGAAATGCACTGAAAACGACGGCTGGACGGGCCAAAACAACGCCGCTGGGACCGTTTGGATGAGGCTGAATGAGTCTAGCTGTTTTGTTTAAGGGTTAGAAAGTCAATCCCATCCTGATCCGACATCTACTGGGGACGCGTTTCAGAAAGCAGGGGTCAACATGCTAGTGAGTAGAAAGCAGATCCTCTGAGGACACCTACTCAGAGGGACACAAATTCAACAGACAAAGGACGAGTTCGTAGTAGAAATATATTTATTCATAAGACTTTGCACTCATAGCTTGTAGATTCAAACTCTCAGACTCAAAAATATTTTAGCTGAATTTTGGGTACAAGAACTTTATTGACACATAAATACGAATGTTGGATTTGTGCACACACGTTTTTGACAGCGATCTTACTACAGACAACATAAAGTGAATATGTGCCGGTGAGAGAGTGGACATCTATTTCCTGTATATGGTGGGGAACGTATTTTTTTAACAAATACATCCATCCAAATACTATCCTTGTGGGGGCCAACGCCTGGTCCCTACGAGGAAAATAGGTGCTTTTAGGTTAAAGGTCAGCTTTACGACAGGGGTGTGAATTGAGTCAGGGTTTGATTTAGGGTTAGGTGTGTGTATGCGTGTGTGTGTGTGTGTGTGTGTGTGTGTGTGTGTGTGTGTGTGTGTGTGTGCGTCCGTGTTTGTACTACAAACAGAGAAGTAACATAGGCTTTCAACTGAGTCACAACAGAGGTCATCTTTGTGAAGCGAGGACGTTTTCTCCACTAGCTGATGGTCTGAGTCAGCAACTAAAATGAATGGAAGTCCTTGGACCAGCAGTAGAACAAAGATGCGTGTGTACAAGATTATAAACTACTTATTGTTGGACTTTTATACAAAATCGTGAAATAATAATAAACCTCTGATCAACAACTCTGACAGGAGCCGGGTGTGACGACAGCAGAGGTAAGCTGACCTTCACACACACACACACACACACACACACACACACACACACACACACACACACACACACACACACACACACACACACACACACACACACACACACACACACACACACACACCGAACCAAAAATGATTGACCGTCCTGTTTATGACCCAGGGGACAGAAGTGCAAACACACTCGTGCTCACCTGCTGCTTCGTATGCCTCATTGACTTTGTCTGCAGGCTGTGCTATTCAGACAGAGTCCCTGACCACAGCATACACACACAACACAAGACAGAGCTCATTCGTTTCCCAATGTCACCTCAGGCAGAAACTCTGGTTTATTCCATCTTAGTTTGCTGTATTCTCCCCTAAAAGGCAATTTGAGTCAAGGAAGAGATTTTTCAAGCAATTTATGAATCAAACAAAGAGGTAAAATTAATGCAAACGCATTATAGCTGCTTCATTCTCCTGCAACAAAAAAATTACTATGCTATGGAGGCATTTCTGTAACTAGGCATAAAATCATATACAACCTGACTCGGGGAAAAAGAGACCTGGTCTTCAAATGTGAGCTAAACGTAGACCTCATTCATTCATGATCTTCAAGTTTACATGATGCAGATCAGTAGCTTTGATTCTAAGGCCATGGTCTCGAGTAAATGAAGGTTAGAGGGACTTCCCTGGGATATCCTGCCTGTGGAAACCCGAGTGTGTGAATGATATCGACGATTGGTTCAATATCGGTGTGTCGTAGTGATGAGAGCTGAGACAAAAGGTGAACTTGTGATTCACCAGTCGATCCGCCTTCCTATTATAATCTATACACACAAAAATGAGATCATGTTTACAGGTGGACCAAAACAGTTTCCACCACAGAGTGTCTGGGCTCTTCCAGATACGGTGAATCTCTGTTAAACAGGAGTTGCTCAAAATTAGAAATGATGCTCCTCTACATCTAGAAGAGGCATTTAAAGAGGAAACTAACAAGGATCCTTTCTTGACTTTGTCCCTTGTGAGGTATTCTGGACACATCACAACATTTTTTTCCCCCTTTTTATTAATATTACATCATTGACATGAGCCATAACTGTGTGGGAGAAGAAACCAGACGTGGTAAATCCGGACATAAATGTCTGAAGCAAGCAGTGCTTTCTTTTTTTCTCGCCTTCCTTCATCTTGTTCTGGTCTTGTGATGATACAGTCAGTCCCCATCGCTTAACTTTAACGTCCGTTCACAGACCGCGGCGTCACACGACCACAAAATATTAGAATTAAGCATCAGGACCTGCTGTGTGAACATAGCCTAAGGCTGGATGGAGACAGAGAAAACATAAGCCTCTCAGCTCAAGCTGTTGCCACCATGACAAGAACTAGGATTGGAAGATATTGGATGGATTGATGGATGGATGGATGCATCGAGGGATGGATGGTTGATTGGATGGATGGTTGAATTTATAGATGGATGGATATATGGATTGATGGATGAATGGATGGATGGATGGACGGTTGGATAGATTGATGGATGGATGGATGGTTGGGTGGATGGATGGATTGATGGATGGATGGATGGTTGGGTGGATGGATGGATTGATGGATGGATGGATGGTTGGTTGGATTGATGGATTGATGGTTGGATGGATTGATGGAAGGATGGATAGATGGATGGTTGGTTGGAGGGATGGATGGACGGGAGGGACTGCTGACTAAGAAGAGTAAGTGCCTGCTTTTTTAATTCTGTGCTTATTTACCAACTAAATTGTACCTGTGGATCTCCTGTTTTGACTGAAACTTTCACCTGAAAGCCATTCAGGAAGTGAGAGCTAGGTCAATTAAGGATCAATTGTCTAGGGAAGTGTTTCTGTTTCTGTTGTTAGAATGTATCCGATTTGTTAGAATGTATCCTTGATTTTAATTGATTTTTTGTAAAGTGCCTTGAGACGACACCTGTTGTAAATTGGCGCTATATAAATAAACTGATTCTTGATTCTTCTGACCACTCCCCTCAGGCTTTGGTTTCTATCTGCCTCCAAGGGGGTGGTCTTAACCGGATCAATCAATCACACAGAACAGCTGCATGTCAAGGAATCAAGGAATCAAGGAATCTTTATTTGTCATCACATTACATGTGGTACATGAGGTGGGACGAAAATTCTAATCCCCCGGTCCAGTTTACACCCTGATAGCAATTTTAAAAAATGTAATAAAATATATGAGTATAATATCTATGCGAGAAATAGGATTTGAGCTACACAAAATCTACAATATGGACACAGAATAACACAATATGGGACTTAGCAGCATTGAGGATCGGAATGCAAATATATATACATTATAACTTCTAAAGAGCTATACGAGAAATGTGATTTGACTCCACAGAATATACAATATTGATCCAGAATCTACAATATAGTACTTCGGACATAGCAGCAATCAAAATTCGGAG
>JAVLVB010000725.1:140040-150107 GCA_032876305.1 Orestias chungarensis
GCTGGACTATTGTAACTCTTTATTAGCAGGAAGTTCACAAAATGCAATTAAAAGTCTACAGTTGGTCCAAAATGCTGCAGCAAGAGTTCTGATGAAGCTTAAAAAGAGAGATCATATCTCCCCAATTTTAGCTTCCCTTCATTGGCTCCCTGTCAAACTTAGAATAGATTTTAAGATTCTTCTTTTGACATATAAAGCCTTCACTAATAAATCTCCATTGTATATCAGAGATCTGGTTACTCCTTATGTCCCTAACAGAGCACTTCGCTCTCCGACTGCAGGTTTACTAGTGGTTCCTAGAATCTCTAAAAGCACAATGAGAGGCAGATCTTTTAGTTATCAGGCTCCTCTACTGTGGAACCAGCTTCCAGCTTTAGTCCGTGAGGCAGACACCCTGTCTAGTTTCAAATCTAGGCTTAAAACCTTCCTGTTTGGTAAAGTTTATAGTTAGGAAGAGGTAGAGAAGACAGCCTAATCCGGTTGGGGAGGAACTCAGTCTTGACAGACGGTTCTCCTTTGCTCTACCTTCTTCATGTCTCACTCTATAGGGTTAAGTTATTTAAGTTTTTCTACAGTTATGCTGCTATAGGCTTAGACTGCTGGAGGACAATCTGACCACTTCTCTCTCTGCTACTTTCTTCCTTTGTCCAATCTACTTAGTGACCGTTATTTCAACCTTGTTAACCTTTTGTTTTCTCTTAGTGTTCTTCTCTCCATAGTAGACACACCTTGGCTGGTTCGGGGCTGGTCCTGGGCTTCTTGGATGAAAACATGGGCTGACATGCTTCCAGTTACACTCTACAACTGCTGCTATAAACTCTATTATTTCAGTATCCTGTGGTTCTTGTTTATTAAGGCCTGGAAGACTGATTGTGCGTTGACCAGAAGGAAAACGAGGTATTCAAAGTGTCCTAGGGGAGTTTTGAAGGCAGTTTTCCACTCGTTCCCCTGGCGTATGTGGACTAAATGGTATGTTTTGCGTAGATCTAGTTTAGTAAAGATGGTTAAATTCTGGAGGTATTCGAAGGTGGCTGTGATTAGTGCGAGAGGGTACCTGTTCTTGATGTTGAGTCCTCGGTAATCTATGCAAGGCCGGAGCGAACCATCCTTCTTTGAAACTAAGAAAAACCCCGCCACGAGGGGAGATAAGGAGGTCTTGATGATTCCGGCGGCAAGGGATTCGTTGATATATGTCTCCATCGACTCTCGCTCCTTATGGGAAATGTTGTAGACACGGCTACAAGGCAGAGGGACTCCAGGAAGGAGATCTATGGCACAATCATATAGTCGATGAGGTGGAAGGGAACAGGCCTTACTATTGCTGAAGACTTGTTATTGTTATTGTCCTTCCCATATCTGGTGGGGTTGTGTAATTGGAGCCAGTCAAAACCGAGGGTGACATTGGGTTGAGTAGAGGGACACATGAAAAAAGACCGAAACTCTTTATGATTACCGGTAATGATGAACTCTATGGGGATGGTATATAGGTAACTTGAGGAAGCCGATGACCATCCAGAGCGGAAACTCGGAGTGGGACGTCTATAGGTTTGATGTGGATCTGGAGTTGATCGACTAAGGATTGAGCAATGAGGGACTGCTCACACCCTGAGTTGACCAGCGCTATAAGATGAATTGAGTTGTGGTTGTGGGAAAAAGAAGCCGAGGCAGCTGTTTGGTAACTTTCTGGTCTGTCTGCGGCCTCGTGCTCACAGACGGACCCTCTCGGGGAGCTTCTCCTTCTTTAACAGCAGGCAATATGCAATGTAATGGGATGAATTACCACAATAAACTCACGGGACTGCATCCTCCGCTGCCATTCCTCGGGTGTGAGCCGGTCTCACTGAAGATGACATACGGGGCTTAGGTACAGGTTTGGGCTCCGTGTCAGCTGATGGCGGGGGAGAGGACTGGCTGGCCGCAGGAGCCTGATTAACACTTGCTCGCCGCCAAGCCGGGCGGCGACTGGGATGGAAACAGAGATGGTGAACTGGAGCTTGAGGTGAGCGGTTATGATGAGAAGCAGACTTACTTAGGGGTGAAAACAGGATGACGCCAAGAGGACTGAGAGGGCTTGAGTTCCAGAGTAATCTTGAGGGGTTTGGTTGTCCAGGAGGTTCGTGGTTGCTGGAGTGGGCAGATCGAGCTGAGTGAGTGGACCGGTGACCAGAGCTGAAGAGGATGATCGGAAGGCGGCAACTGAAGAAGGTAGGTAATGGTACAGTAGTGGAGAGGTTGGGTATGGTTTGATGGCAATCGGAAAAAACTTGAGGGGAGAACACAACAAATAGCTAGAGAGCTAAGAGACACTAGAGAATAACTAGAAGTAACAAGAAGCTAGAGATCACTAGAGGTAGTGGCGTTGAGAACAATGTTACCGGTAGCATTTTAACACTCAGGCGATGAAAAGTAGATCCAACGCTCCTATATACTACTCAGGTGATCAAGGTGATGTAGAGCACCGGTGCACTACGCTTCACCCAGACTGGAACTCTGGCGACCTCCAGTGGACAACCTGAGGAAGAAACTCAAAACCCTGACAAATATAAGTGATTAACTATGTTTCTATATCTAAATATACCCTAAACATTTGTGATTACGTTTAAATTGGACTTCATAGGTCAGTAGGGTTGACAACTCCCTGATAAAATAAATAGGGACACCGCAAGTGTGGGCCGGCTGACACGATTGCCTTCACCCCTCCTGGCATGGACATTGTATTTTAGCCAACTTTGTGTGTGAAATGACTCTTTTAAACTATTTGACTCAAACCTAGATTGAATTAGAAGCATATTTGTGAGTGACAAGAATGCATTGAAAACAACTTATTTTCCACCTGATTATTAAAAATATTATTTATATTAAAAGTTAAAGACGTCAACAAAAACCCAAAGTAAGCTCTTTATTCTAAACAAACAAGCAAGATTTATTTGGCATTTGTATCTTTCCTGTCTTTCCTGGGCTGGATGGGATACTGACCCATTTTTCTCAATAAACTAGTTTCTCCTACTACCCTCCATTTATGTATGTTTGCAATAAGGACCTGTTGCTTCTTTGTTTAACCAGTTTTGATTAAATCCAAATTTCCTATGAATTTTGAGAGAACTTTTTAATCCTCTGCATCGTCTTTAGGTTTTTCATCTTAGCAGTTCTAGTTGCATTGATAAGCGAAGCTGCAACGCCCACAAAAGCAGCGTCGGCATGTGTCACTCGGTTCGCTCTTTTGTCTATTGTCCCCTATTGAACCGATGAGGGAAGTGATTTGTTTGGTATTTCTATGAATATCAGATACAAACGCCAATCACACACACAAATCCACATGTTAATAAAACTCAGGAAATATTAACCCAGGAAAGCTAAATTGTCGTGGCGCCAGTGCCCAGCTATGGTCCAACGCTTAGGCCTCTGCAATTTATTTACTCATATGTATATTTATTATTATTGATTCTTTAATTAAAGAGAAGTTGTACAAGTTTATGTGTGTATAAGACAAATTAGTCCATGTTACCAACCTTTATGGCAGGGGGAGACTTGAGTTTTAATGTCTTATTCAATATCACTAAAGTGGTGTTGGGATGTATCTGATAAATCAGATCAGATGTCCAGTCAGTAACTGTTATCCAACAAGGAGATCATTTACATTTAAACATTAATGTTATTGTCTTTTGACTGCTGGATATTTTAAACCTGCTTAATCCCAAGCAAAAACGATAAAAAACTGTATTAAGATCTGTAATTTTTACAACTAATATAAAATGCTTTTTGACCAAATGATTTAGAGGACAATGCCACAGACAAGGGGTGAGAGAGGCAGACATGAGGTCAGTGATAGAAGAGACAAGTGATGACATCAGGTAGGAATAAGTACATTAGGGAGGCAACAAAAACCTAAATACCATGATGGTTTGAATTTATGATGACCGTCTTTCATTGTGTTCTTTTTGGGACAATTAGTGCAGGCAGACATGGTGAGTCAATCACCACAAAGGAGAATGTGGAGCAGACAGGTCCAGATGATGAAGAGTGAGATTACTGAGTGCCACTACTGCTATATATTTGTACTTTATTAACCTTCTTATTTGCCTATGATTTAATTGATCACCTGATATAATATATAACATTAAAAAAATCCATAGTAGGACTTCTGTATTTTCTAAGTGCGTGAATAAGGGAGGAAAGCTTTATGAGACGGGGGGCGGGGAGGGGGGTGATTGTAAATAAATAAATATTGTGTTTGTTAGGATTATTAATGTGGGTTGCCAGTTTGAATGAGGCTTCCTATCAAGCTATAAGAATGAAGGAAAACATGCTAACAAAATGCTCAGACCTGCAGCCCATCAGCGGTTCTGGACACAGGCTAACAGAATCGGCTCTTTGGCTCACTTGCACAAGTTTATGTCGGGGGGGCACCGGTGTGACATGTTGGCATCCACCTCAAAAATATAAAGTTGAGCCCCTGACTCCCATCAGAAGCTCGCACCTGACATTGGGTCACGTGGGTTTTAGCTGTCAGTCAACCTCATATACCGTGGAAGAAACGCAGCAGCTTAGCTTACAGAACAGCTCTTTAGAAAAAGCGATTAATTTACTTATTTCTGAAACACACCAGAGTTAACAAGCAGCTTGTAGCTTTCAGAATGTTGATCATTAAGCAGCAACAAATACGTTTTTTGGTGATAAAACAGTTGCATTCATTTGGTATAACATAATTAACCTGATCTAATATAAAAGCAATTAATAAAGGCCAAAGGAGGAGTCGCTGCCTAGTTTTGTTAGGACGTTTCCGGGGGGCTTTGAAGCAAGACATGTTTTCATCTGACAGTTATTTAATATTAATGTCAATGAAAGCATTTCAAATTTCCCATGACCGGGACTTCCCAGCTTGAGTTAAGACATCCATGGGCTCATTCCTCTTACTGTCTTTTTTATAATTCATTGTAAGCATGTAGAAACAGTTTGATATTTGCTGCAGGTTCACTTTAAGAGAAAGCAAGAAAGTCTGACTACATAAAAAATCACATTTCCAGGTTTTATTTGTGTTTTTATTTAGGTTGCAGTTTTATCTTGTTCAAAAAATACATTTTCGACCTTTTCCTCTATCAATGACAACAAAAATGTTTTTGGTCCCTGTAATCTGATGATCTGGATAAGATCGCTCCTCTTTACTAACCTGATTCTGCAGAAACCTGCCGCTCAGCTTTTACAGCAGCAGCAGAAATCAGCTTCTTCTTCTCCACCTGCCTCAGCTGCACTTTTCTGAATCAGGAAAGAACCATTTAATATCCTCTCCACTGCTGAGGTGAGAAAAAAAACAACCACAGGCCATGATTGAAGTTCACAGTAGTTTTGCGGCTTTGCCGCCTTACTCCTCCGGCTACAAGATAAAACATAACTAGAGGATTTCAATAAAGGTCCAGTTTTACTTATCAGAATGATACTGCTATGTAAAAATAATTGGTCAAATGTGAGTCGATACAGTGTTTGACACCAAACCTGAACAATGGTGCATCGATAAAGACACTTTTTCTCATCTGCAGGCGAGTTTAATAATTGATTTTCTTATTACATTCTAGTTGAACTGCTGCCCACTCGGGGCTGCCTATAAACTAATGGCTCAAGCACAACTGAGGGAGCAGCCAACTTTTACAGCGCAAAAACCCATCATAATGCTGCATTAAAATTTCACTGCAAAGCTTATTATGTATTAATCTGGTATTTATACAAGAAAAGTGTAAGAATGGGACCTGTGTGCATTGCGCCATTATGTTGTTTCTAGAATCAAGTTCTGCGCCACTGAGGCTACAGTCAGTTGTCACCTCTCAGGGATACTCCTGTTAGTAACCCTGCTGACCAGCTTCAACAAACAGGTAGATATTTTTGATTATGACATGTAATGAAAAATAGAAAGTATTTGCTCAGTTTAGGGGACTTTCCGACAGATCAGCAGACACTTACCCTCGTCTACTGCTGTAAACCAACGTTATTACAGTCAACCAACACATGAGAAATAACAAAAACTCAATTTAACAAAACATTTTTGTTACAAAGGAAAAATATACATAACTGGATCCATATTGTGTGTTTATAAAACTGAGCTTAGAAGTATAACATACTGAAAAAGTAGAAATAATAGCCTTGATTTTAGTGGGGGTTTTTTAAACGTATTTATTAGCATAGCAATTACAAAACTATGTGCATTCATTTTTTTCAGTTTACTTTAGTATCGTCACGGAACTAAAACTTTAATCGTCATTTAGGTTACTTAGCAACTAGCTCACAACATGATGGCAGCAAAAGATGATGAAAGCCCCAGATAATAGTTCAGGATTTCTCTGAAAAATGAGAGGTAAAAGACAAATAAACGCTGGTGTTCTTGGTCAATGAATCATTCCTTTCAGCAGCCATGTTAGACGGCTTTTAGCTCTTTTTGACCCACTGTTTTTGTGAGCAGTTGGTTTTCCACCAAATGCTGAGTATTTACTAACCAATGGACGTGCAACTGATCACATTCATAAAAAAAAGGAAATCTTTTAAATCCTGCACGTAAAAATCAACCTACGTATATAACAGAAATAACAAGAGTATAACTAATAAAAATTTGTAAAATCCCATAATTACATATTTTAAAGCAACACTACCGCTTGTCCACTTTGGACAAAAGCTTGTAATGTTTTAGCCTGAAGGAAGACTTCATATCCCATGAGCACCAGCGCCTAGCGTGGTAAAATCCTGATCCTGGATTGAAGTACATTTCTGTTTCCAGTGTCTGTGTGAAGGATGAATAGTGATGAGGTTATGAATCTAATTGTAGTGAAACAATGTCAGATGATGATGTTGGAGATAAGAAACGGGGGAAGTGACGTATGCAGTAAAGCAGTCACCACATTTGTAGTTGTTTAGTGTGGAAGGTAGGGTTCCTGCCACCCTCCCCAAAGTTGCTTAGTGCTGGTTAAAGTGATACAGACCCCTCAGGTCATGACAGAGGCATCATTCAACGAGCTGTAAGTCGAAGTATGATCACAAAAGTTGTGGAGATATTAATGAAGGTTGAAAAGTTACTTGGTGTTGATTTAAAGGTAAAATGAGCTAAAACTAGATCCCACTCACGTCTTCTCTGTTTCTTTATAGTTCATCCCGCCATCATTCCTGACAAACACTCCTGGATCTTCTACATGTTCCCTGTTTTCTCTGATAATTCATTTACTGAGGTCCTCAGTCGACTCCTGAGAGCATCTTGCATGTCAGTCAGACATGTACAGAAAAACACGACAGATGTCAAGACTAAAAAAACTGAACCTTGTCTTTCACCATTTTACTGAAACTGATACTTATCATACTGACTTCTCTGCATTTCAAATGTACTTATCACAGAAGAGGAAGTGGTGACTGTCCTTCTTCCATAATTGCCCACTTCTTCATCTCCTATGTCATAATTTATCACTTTTCCCCAGCTGTTATTTTCTTATACCTTAAATCGGGATCCTCAGCGCTTCAGACGAGTCTGTGTGATTATAAGCTCCTGACATCTTAAAAATAAACATTTACAGCAATTTTAATGAAGCCTAATTTTTTCATGCCTTGTTTTCCACCATTCTTTAATGTGAAGTGTTTGATTCAGACCTTTTAAAAGCTGGAATGACATCTAATTCACCTCCTCTATGTAGGAGGCTATGATGGAGGGGGAGAGAAAGAGGTGGTGGGTGGGATGCGTCCTTTCGACCTCCGATTTAAGGAACTTGCACTAATGTTCAAAAGGGAAGGCGTGAAAGAAGAGTGCAGGTACATTAATGGGTGAGTGGGTGCTGTCTGATGAAACGACACCACTAAACGAGACATGAAGAAGTGTTTGTGTCTCAAATATCAACAATAAAGTAGTTCTTGGGGAAGGTTTTAGGCAGGAGCATTTATGTTGATTTCACTGATCCACCCGTGAGTTTATATCCACCCAGGGGAAGCACGAGTAACTAAGAAAGACTAAAAACACGATGGAGTTGAACATGTTTAACTCTGTAGATTAGTTCTCAAAGCACCGGTGTACCGAGTGGAGCAACAGCCTCAGGTGAAGCATCACAGGTAAGATCAAATATATCTCTATATAACCAAATGGTTGCTCCACCCGCTCCAATGTCTGCCGCCATCTTTAAATTTTGATGTGATCGTGGTTCGATTACTCCGCAGAATTTTGGGTACAACAACTTTATTGACATATAACGGTTAGAGTTGTGCCCACACCCTTTTGACAGCGATCTTACTCCATAGTATGTCTCCACGCTCCGACTAACATCATGTCCTAGTGGTGTCCTTCCTAAATGGCTGAAGGAGAATGTTAGGCCTGTTTAAATGATTGATCCAGGCAAATGTTTGTGTAGTTCCGATCTATGGCTTCGTGCATGTTGACTACCAGGAGCCAAACTCAGCTGTTCATGAATCAGTGTCCCTAAACGAGGGCTCGTGACGATCCGCGTTTCTTCTTTCCAACTAAGAATATCTCTTAATGACTGATACAATCACAATGTCACAGCTTTTTTAAACTTTCTGAAAGAAACTGATGCGTATTTCTCCCCACACACGTTTGATAAAGTGAAGCTGACAGTAATCAGATGCATCCAGAAAGGTCAAGGTTTCCCCTTTTCAATGAGGAGTCATTTGCTGCCTAAACACATTACTCAGAGGATTAAATTCAATAACCTCATTCCCAAACGCACTTGACCGAGAGATCCATAACAATGCCGCACACACACAGCGATGTTGTGACAGCGGCATTTATGTGAATTCATTACAGGGGGGGTTTGATACTGCATACTGAGATCACTTAAAGTCAAGTTGCCGTCATGACGGCAATGTTAATGACAGAGAAGAGCTGAGTTACATGATAAACTGTAGCTCAGGGACATGAAGGTCAGCAGGGAAATGCTCGGAGCACAACAACGCTTCTGATTGTGACAGTTTGCTGTTGGTTACTCGTCTCTTTAGCTTCCGGAAAGTAGAGACAAACTGTGGTTTTTGGTTTATTGAACAGGGATCTGGAGTAAACGTTTCGCCCGCTACAGAGAGCTGGTTTCCTTCTGCTGAAAAACAAAAAAACAAAAACACAATTTGTTTTTGTTTGATGTGGATATTTAGAAAGAAATAGATCATATGAAGATGCTTGCATCACACAAAACTCATGGGAAAACACATATTGTCAGAAGTCACCAATCAATTAAGACAAGGAATGTTCCACATATGCCAAACAACCAGAGAGAGAGTTAATCATTTATTCCAGATATGGACTAATGATATATTTCAAATAGAACAAAGAAAAAAGACTATTTTAGACATGTGTAATGTTGATGCCTTTACAGACTGATCCAACGGGATCAATTTGGATGTGTCAGATATACAAACTTTAAATAGCAGAAATTCCTTGACGCTTGAACATACATTCATCAAAGAGAGCACAAATACAAGGTAGAACTCCTCGGCAATACAAAAACTCACTGGTATTGTGACGGATGGCAAGTCTGCAGCCCTGTGAGCGCTACATACGTCCCATCATGGTTAACAGGATAAAGAAGTATTTGCTTTGCAGATTCACTCTGATGAACCTGCAGCCAGTGTTAAACAACTGCATGGATGAAATAATGGTTCATTTTCACGCTCCGTCAGGAGCCATGTGAAAAACTCTTTAGTGCAACTGAATGTCTCAACTTTTACCCACAAAAAAGCTTCTTCCCTTTCACAGCTGAAAAAGCTAATCGATTAAAATCTATAATTAAAATAGTTAACAGCTAATTTATTCATCGTTTAATTGCTTTATAATCACGTTTTACCGTAAGCGTCTATTTTTAACACAATCTGTTATATCTGCGGTCAATAGGTGGCAGTAATGAGCTACCTAACGCTGTGATCTACCAGTGGAGCAGTAGAAGAAGAAACCAGCCAATCGTTAGCCTCGTTTTGCTAGCGCATGGCTCATAAACACATTTGCCCTGAGCAAGATGACGGAGCAGGAAAATGTAGGAAAGTCTTCTTTAACATCTGAGACCAAAACATGTCTGAGTTGAAGCAGGAGAGGAAGAACCAGCGCG
>JAVLVB010000725.1:165768-180240 GCA_032876305.1 Orestias chungarensis
TTCCAGAGGAGTGAATGCTGCAAGTCAATGACTCGATGCAATCTGCTGGGGTTCCTTAGATTGGAAACTTTTTCAAATTGATTTGTTAGAATGTATCCTTGATTTTAATTGATTTTTTGTAAAGTGCCTTGAGACGACACCTGTTGTAAATTGGCGCTATATAAATAAACTGATTCTTGATTCTTGATTCTTGTAGGATTAAGGACAGTTTGGTCAGCAAAAACCTAGAAAATAACATCCGAGCAAAGCTGGGCAGACTACAGCTCCTCCGGACTTCGGCGTGGGGGAGCAGAGCGCTGCAGACAAAGGGCCGGCGGAGGCGAACAAGCGGCGGCTGAAAAGGGGGAAGCACGGCGGTGTGCTAGCCAGGCTAAAGGCTAATGCTAGCCAGGCTAAAGGCTAATGCTAACCGACCCCCGATTCCGTCACTTTTCCTGTCCAACGTCCGCTCTCTGGACAACAAGCTGGACCTGCTGCGGCTGAGGATCAGTGCTTGTGAGGACATGAGGAACTGCGCGGTGATTTGTCTCACAGAAATCTGGCTGAACGACACCATGCCGGACTCAGCCTTCCAACTCGCCGGCCGGCAACTCTTCCGTGCGGACCACAACATCAGCTCGCTTCAGAACAAGCACCCGGAGGCTTTCTACGTGTTAGCGGGGGACTTTAACCACGTAGAACTGAAGAACTGCCTGCCGAGGTTTAAACAGCATGTGAACATTCCAACACGTGGAAATAACACGCTGGACCGTGTTTACACCAACCTAAGAGACGCATACAGAGCCTTCCCCTGCCCCCACCTCGGGCTCTCCGATCACATCTCCGTCATGCTGGTGCCTGCTTACCAGCCCCCGCTGCGGGGCTCCAGACCCACACAGAGGACCATCACTGTGTGGCCCAGTGACGCCGACGCAGTGCTGCAGGACTGCTTCGGCTGCACAGACTGGCAGGTTTTCAGGGAGGCTGCTGAGTGTGAGAGGGAGTTGGACCTGGAGGACTACACATATGCTGTTCTGGGGTACATCAGCAAGTGTGTGGAGGATGTCACCACCACCAAGACTGTGACTTGCCACCCGAACCAGAAACCCTGGCTGAATGCAGAGGCACGTTCTCTGCTGAAAGCCAGGGATGCTGCTTTCAGGTCTGGTGACTCACAAGAGCTCAGGAGGGCAAGAAGAGAGCTGACTGCAGGAGTTAAGAGGGCAAAATCTGCATATGCTCAGAAAATCCAGGCACACATTTCCTCCCAGGATCCATAGAGCATGTGGAAGGGCATCAAGTGCATTACAGACTATAAATCCAAAGCTGCAAAATGCCCCGAAGACCCCTCCCTGCCTGAGGCTCTCAACCAATTCTTTGCCTGGTTTGAGAACCCTGACACCCTCCCCAGCACCAGAATAACGACTTCCCCAGGAGAAGAGCCCATCAGTGTGACTCCAGCAGAGGTAAGGAGGACGCTGAGGAGGATCAACCCCCGAAAAGCTGCTGGCCCAGACAACATCCAGGGGCGGGTGCTGAGAGAGTGTGCGGACCAGCTCTCAGACGTGCTGGCGGACATCTTCAACGCCTCCCTCATCCAGGCAGCTGTCCCCACCTGCATGAAGACCGCCACCATCATCCCGGTCCCCAAGAGTTCCGCAGCGAAAAGTCTGAATGACTATCGGCCAGTAGCCCTCACACCGATAGTCACAAAGTGCCTCGAGAGACTGGTTCAGACACCTGGAGGGCTGGTGCAGAGATAACAACCTCTGCATTAATGTAAAGAAAACCAAGGAGATGATTGTGGACTTCAGAAGGGTTAAGCATGCCCACCTCCCCGTGCACATGGGAGGATCTGCGGTGGAAGTGGTCAACAGCTACAGGTACTTGGGTGTACACCTGAGTAACAACCTCACCTGGAGCAACAACACTTCCATTCTGGTCAGGAAGGCGCACCAGCGGCTCTACTTCCTCAGGAAGTTGAGAAGAGCTGGACTCGGGAGCTCAGTCCTCACCTCCTTCTACAGATGTGCGCTGGAGAGCGTCTTGTTCCCCAGCATCAACGTGTGGCATGGAAGCTGCTCTGCTGCAGACAGGAAAGCTCTGCAGAGGGTGGTGAAGGCTGCACAGAGAACTGTTGGAGTCAGCCTCCCCAGCACCACAGACATTTACACCTCCAGATGCAGGAAGAGGGCCTCCGGCATCATGAAGGACCCCACACATTCCTGAAGCTGTGAGACTCTCAAACACACGCAAGGACAAATGAAAAACACTTTCTCATTTAACCGGCACTGATCACTTTAATATCACACTTTAAAAAGTCACTTTAATATGTCACTTAATATGTCACTTGCACTCCGAATTCTCATTGCTGCTATGTCCGAAGTCCCATATTGTAGATTCTGTGTAGTCAAATCCTATTTCTCTTATAGTTCTTTATATTTTCTTATATTATTTAAAATTGCTATCAGGGTGTAAACTGGACGGGGGGATTAGAATTTCGTCCCACCTCATGTACCTATTTGTCATCACAGGTGATGTGATGACAAATAAAATTCCTTGATTCCTTGATTCCTTGAGCTTAAAGGATTGCAGTTAGCATGCTAACTAACAGTAGCTTAAAGGATTGTAGTTAGCATGCTAATACTAGTCTAAAGCATTAGAGTTAGCATGCTAATACTAGCCTAAATGTTACAGTTAGCATGCTAACACTAGCTTAAAGCGTTACAGTTAGCATGCTAACAGTAGCTTAAAGCGTAGTCTAACTAGTAATCAAGTAAAGCAAATAGACTGAAGTTGATCCAGCATCTTACTACAGGAGCTTTAAGTTAGTAACAACTGGCTTTGTTCTTAGACAGATTCTGGATTTCAGAACTAAGCAATGTTCATATTTAGCTCATACTACGTTATAGATGACCTTAAATGATTCTAAGTTAGCATAACGGGACAAAATAAGTGGCTCAGCTATGCTGCTATGTTATGTCAGGTTTGCTGCTACTAAATGTGTGTATACTGGTTTTTCTGGAGGGACTGATTTATATATAGATAGTTAGACTGAACTTAGAGAGCGAGTCACCCGAATTATAACAGTCTGTGTTTATATATATACATTTCTTGAAGGACAAAGTTAGATGACACCTGGGGAGTCGGACAATCCTCACAGTCTATTACTTCAGAAAGTTATAATTTTTGGGAATGAAGGTTTAAAGATCAAAGGTTGGGAAACAAAATTGCATCGAGGTTAAAGGTCGAGTTTATGGGATGAAGACCAAAAACAAATATCTTCTTTCTTGTCCTCTTATCAGGGTTTTGGTGTTTAGTCTGTGTATGTAGTCACAGATGAGCTCAACCGCTTTATGAAATCGCATTTATCTTTACACTCTGTTTAATATTCATTCTCTTGATGAATGAGGACGATCCCTGTAAAACATCTGAAGTTGGAGCAACTTCAGCAACAAATGATGCAGAACTGGGGCCATATTTTATCTTTTCTAACTGCTTTGAGGGTCTAAGGAACTCAAATAAAAATCAGGCTCTGCCATGACTGTTGTAACTTTGAAACAACCTTAATCTTATCAGTAGATTTGAATTTATAGAAACCTACACAAACCACAGTCTACAGAGATCAAATCTTGTCTCTGCTCATTAAACTTAAATCTCTCTCAGATATCTCTGAACACCTTCCGCCTTTTTCACGTCCAATTATACACCTCTTTTAAATCAACACCTAACCCTCTCCCGGTACATGGCGTACATTTTACATTAGCCCACAGCTTCTTCCTATGTAGTGATTAGCTGCTCAAAGTCTCTGAGAAGCTACATGGACTTGTTATCTCCTCATGAGGTAGAGATCAAAGGCAACGAGTAATTAACGAGGTTCACGTCACTGCAGGCAAGTTTGCATCCCCCAGAAAACGATGCAACGTCTAACACACACACACACACACACACACACACACACACACACACACACACACACACACACACACACACACACACACACACACACACACACACACTTTCAGCTCAGTGGATTTCACCAACAGCATCTCAGCATATCTGACCATAAATGAGGTGGAGCTGATATCTGTGTGTTTGAATCTGGAGCTTAGTCTTGTTTTTCTGTGTTTGTTAAAAACGTGGACGTCCAAAGTGGTTCAACCAAATGAAAAATGGCCAGAAAAGTACTCACCAAACTAGGGTGACTTGGAGAAAATAAATGGGTATTTTAGTCTTTTTTACTGTTCTATTGCAGAATAATTTTGACATCTCTTAAACGAAGCCAAACTCTTTCATTTGTTGATTTTGTTTCGGGATAAAATTTTAAATATTGACAATAAAGTGCATAGTATATTAAAAATAGTTGTTTTTAAGCAGGTATTGTATGATTACTAATACTAAACACAAAGGCTGTGTATGAACTTTAATCTTAAAATCTAAAGTTTGGGTATTTTTTTCTTTGCTTTATTGTTGATCTACCATTTGTTTATTCTTTTTATTTTATTTTTTTAAACTTTTCTTTGAGATTTTTATTTTTATTTGCATTGAGAAATGTTATCATCCCTGCAGCTTTTACCTCATTATTTTCACCTTTCCCACTAATCATAACTTTTTCTCTTAGTTTGACCGATTTCTGTCATTTTGACGTGTTTCTCATCACTCTCATTAAAACTTTTCACTAACATTTCAACTTCTTTTGTTGTCATTTCAATCTTTCTCTTATTTAGACATTTATTTCTCATTGTTTTGATGTTTCGTCTTCATTTACAATTTTTTTACACTTTTTCTTGTCATTTAATCTTTGCCATTTATACAATTTGTGATTTCATTTAGTTAGTAAGATTTGCTTTTGATAATAGTTTCTGGTTTCTGGCCTTTTAAATATCATACTTGCTTTTTTAAGTTTCCCTCAGTCTGTCTGCTTGTTTCCTGGTTTAATTCCCTTCCTGCTCTCTTTTGTCTCACCTCCTTTGCAGGTAAAAGTGTCTTGAGCCTGAAATTAGAAAGACATTAAACACTTTATATTGGATCTGTGTTGTTAATCAGGAAAGGACATACAAGCTCTTGCAGCAGGTCTATGTTTTACACCAGGGGTCTCCAAGCCTAGATCTGGAGGTTCTAGTTCTGGGGTCTTCAGTATAGTGTCCTGCTACCTTTATGCGTCCATAGTCTAACAAACCTGAATCAAACAGTTGAAGCTCCTCAGCATGCAGTCAAATTCTCCTCTGATGATAGCCTGATTATTCGAGACACATCTAAAAATTGCAGGACACCCGAGCCAGAGGGCTGGATTTGTAGATGGCTCTACTGGAGTCCAGTTTAGCTTTAACATGAATGGATTACCTCTTCAGCATGACATCAAGTTCGGCAGAGGCCAAATAATGAGACATTCATTAAATTCACGTGTGTTGGAGCAATGATGCAACTAAAACCAGCAGGTCAGTGGATCTCTAGGACCGGTGTGACACCCTCATCACTAATCATAGCCATGAGGGACAATAGCTTGAAGACACACATTGATTCAAAGAGTGGCATGATGTATGCAGACGTATTACACAAACCAAAAAGTTCCTTTATTTCAGGAACTGTCTCTGAATTTCGTAAATTACTGTGATTTATGTGATAGCTTTCCCAGAGTTTAACAGCAGGGAACAGAAATAGAGGTGAGAGGGTTTATTTACAGGCTCACTGGAAGGATTTCTGAGTATTGTTTCTTTCTTACTAAAACTGTTACTTCACAGACAACTGTTAAGGCAGGAACTTGTTTAAAGTGATGCAATTTATCTTTACGTTTGTTTTTTGCACAAAATCCCCGTAACACACTGACACCATATAATAGATACAACCGTAACGCAGAGAAATTAGCAAAGCCCCATAAGGACATTTTTCTAAAACAATTTATAAAAATACTGTAACATGGCCGTATAAAAATAACTACATTTAATTAATGTCCACAAAGGTTTACTGATAAATGCTAGGGAGAAAAATAAGTTGAAAAAGTTTTCATACATTAAAGAGAAATACGTTAAATTAGTTTCTTTGGACTTTATAAATTTAAGTTATATCTGCCAGTGTAAAAGTTTAATAAGCAATAATAGACTTATCATTTGGTTTTCTGTAAACACTTTGTCATTGTTAAGGTTTGGCTTTTAAAATAAAAAAGTAATGCATCTTGCTCTTATATCAAATAATAAACACTGAAATAAGATAAAAGTGTTTCACTAAGTGAATGAATAAAGTTAATGAAGATGAAAGATCCATGACAACTAAAACATGATTTTTTAAATGGCTTTCATGTAACTGACTGAAAAAGAAGTGATTATATTTAGAAAAAATACATGAAAACTTGATTTTTATCTGACCAATATGGACTTCAGCTCATCACTTCTTAAGCAAAGCTTAGATTTCCTCAGTTTCAGCCAAGGGTGTCTTTCTCATCCACCTGCCGGCCACCTCCACCATGCAGCCGCTGCTGAAGCCGACCCTCCAACATAACCACCAGAGAGCATCTACAGGGCTTGCTTTTTTTAAACTTCTTTAACTCTCCATATTCTACTTCATTCCCCTCTCTCTGTGTAAGACTGATTGTTTGCCTGAAGAGTTTAAATGCAAGGGACTCACTCAAAGTAGAGGAAACAGAACAGGATCCAGGGCTCACCAAGACTGCAGGGGAAATTAAAAACTCCTTCCAAAAACCATTTTGCTAACATGCTTAAGATTGATCTAGCAAGCAGAAACCACGGTAACAGTCACGTCTGGTCAAGCGCAGCCTAATATACCCCTGGTGGGAGATTAGTTACATGTACAACGATATATTCAAGCCGTTATACCTGCTAATTATGATATATTCTTACAGTAAATAAAATACAAAAGATTAGAATAATACTGCACATCAGAGGAATATAAATATTAATGTATATTTTTAAATTACAGAAATTTAGACTGGAAAGTGTGTTAATAAATGCTTAAAAGTTATTTTTAATCAGACTAATTAAAATGTAGACGGCTTTATGTGTTATTATGCAACTGCTGCCTCTGCTGCTATTCCTTGTATAATAAACATTTGCTCCAGCAAAAGGGGTTTCCATCTGATTCTCAAAGGTTAATGTATGATATACTTCTCATTTGAATTTGCTGCGTCTCTCATTGGGCCTCAAGTTAATTAAAGACGAGTTCTGGTAATAAACAAAATACTGTGATGCTCTTTTATTGTCTTATTGTTCACTCCAGGCCTCACAGTTCAATCTATTCACAATTTTCCAAGTAGATAATTATTCTTGTTGGTTGATTTTCAAACACTAAATAGATGAAACACTTATAATCACATACACAGATTCTGGAGGATTCTATTTAAAAAGATATAATTCAGATGTAGCAATTTTTTTTATCACTTTTTCTGTCATTTTCATGAATATTAGTCATGAATGTTAGTTTGTGTGAGAGGATATGAAGCAGATTAATTTTAAATTGAAGCAAGCAGGACATGAGATTCAGTGCAGATGAGGATGTTGTGGAGTGTTTCAGGCATTTATGGACCCCGTCCCCAGCTGTACTTCTGAGTGTGCTTGTGAATTTGTCAGTGTCACAGAGAAGCCCACCTCTGCGCTCTCCCACTGGGTGGTCAAGCAGGTTGGCTGATTGTAGTGAGTTTCTTCTGACGTCCCTTGATTTATTTCAGGAAGCCTAGCAAGGAGCAAGAGTCTGTGCCAGATGTTTGAGCAAGGAGAGAACAGCTCTGGGTGCTTGGAGTCTTCTGGGTCAGATGGATGCTGGGAAATAATTATTTTAACAAGTGCATAACAAAAGATGACTTTGCTGCACACTATTACGACTCTGATGCAACGACACACGTGATGTTCGCCTAGTCTATACGGCGTCATGCATCTCAGTGGCTATTTGGACAAAACAAAATCATCCTGTATTTAGAAATAAAAGCCCCCGTCCCGTATTCAGTGGAAAATGAACGCACTTTGTTTCGTATTACTATGAAAGTCAAAAAATATTCAGTAAAAAGTTCAGCACATTATGTAGCAAACTTATGATAAACCTATCCCCAGGTCCTGTCCTTTGTTATGAGCTGTACGGGTGCCAGCAGACTTTTCCAGTAACCATGGTGGCAAACTTATAATCAGTAAAGATTATAGGTATATAAAATACATAAGTTTGTGTTTAAAAAAAATATTGATGGGACGAAAACAACAATGACATGATTGAAAAATAGAATAATCAGCCATTAGGAGCAGAAAACATTAAGTTGGATAATATTTATATTCACTACTATGGAAACTGAAGTCTGCGTCTGTAACTGTGTTTAAAAATAGCTGTGGCATGAACTCACTTTAAATCTAAAGACAATGGTAATTTTTGACATTTTTACATGTTTGTATGTATAACAAACAACAACAACAAAGGTTCATTTATGAAGGTTTTAATTAAATTTTTGGATAACAAATTGTGCTGCAAAGTTTTAGCCCCTCAGAGCCAGAAGTCATTTTGTAGGACTGCCAACTGTTTGAATTTATTTACTCCTTGAATAATTTATAGAAAACATGTCAGATTTTAATGACATTTACTGGGTTACTTTTGCACTCTGTACTTTAGGCTTGATGTCTTCTTATACTTTTCTCTTCCTTCTGCATTTAGGATCGCTGTGTGAAGTTCAAAAGATTTTCCTCTATTTTGAAAAACATCTTAACATTAGCTTCAGTGTATCAAGCGTAACACTAGCGTCTGATTAAATAATGCTCTGCGTTTCCTGGTTGATACACTTCAAACTACTAGATGCCTCAATTACTTTTTCTTTTTAATGACTTTTAAAACTTCTCTCAAAATCCACTGAAAAATGGGATTTAAAAACCTAGTTAAACAAAGAAACAACAGGCTATTATTGTAAACACGCATAAATGGAGAGTAGTAGAAGAAACAAATTTATTGAGAAAAATAGGTCAGTATAAAATCCAGCCAAGGAAATCACAGAGTAAGATACAGATGCCAAATAAATGATATTGTTTGTATAGAATAAAACCAAAGAAAGAGCTTAGGTTTGATGTGTTTAACTAACCGCCCCAGTGAAATAAAGTACAATATAGAGCTGAAGGCTCTTAGAAAATGTTTTAATGTCAATAATATTGGTAAACATTGCAATACAAAAAACAAGTGCATAGTAATTTGCCTTCCTTGTGTTCATGTCACTCACAAATATGCATCTAAAGTGATTCAATGCAGGTTGGAGTCAAATAGTTAAAAAAAGGGGGACACCTCATGTGCAGGTCGGTCGTTCACCGCAGGAACACCACGCACCCACCCAGAGGACCGCAAAGGGGGTCCAGGGTACAGCCCACGTGGCCGCAGACTGGAGCCCCCAAGATACCAGGAGCAGCACCCTACCCGTCCTGCCATGCCCCGGTTGTCAAAGCATGGGCCAGGGCTATGATCCAGGGGCCTAATGTCCGAGCATCCCCAGCACCCAGCAGAGAGCTCGCCCGACACCCGAGAGGTACAGGCGACCCCAGACAGCCAGCCGGGGCGGACCGATACACGCCCCCGTTGCCCCAGCACTGCATCCCAGGGTCCAGTCTGGCCGAAGGTGAGAGCAGCAGGAAGCAGTGAATAAGGGTGAGGAGGGGGCAGGGCACAACCCCTCCCACACGGGAATAGCATGAAAAGGCAGAAGACAGCCAGCCCCATCCACATTCATACACAATCATACATGCTCACTCACTCTCACACTCACTCACCCACCCACTCACTCACACACTCACTCAAGGTAGGGATGGGGGTTGGTGGTTGGGGGGACCAGCCTCTGGTGCAACCCAGTGGGCGGCCCCTGGGACAAGATGCGCCCCAACCAACGCTGTCTCTACTGCCTCGAGCCCACATACCAAACCCTCCACCCCAGATTGTACCCAGGAAACAGGGCCACAGAAAGACCCCTCCTCTCCCCCCTCTGCCCCCAAATGTTGATAACTAGGATGTAAAAAAACGGATTCCAAAAAAGTTGGGACACTAAACAAATTGTGAATAAAAACTGAATGTAATGATATGGAGATGGCAAATGTCAACATTTTATTCCTAATAGAAACCAGATGACAGATCAAAGTTTAATCTGAGTACATGTAATAATTAAAAGGAAAAATATGTTTATTCAAAATTTCACAGTTTCAAAAAAAAATCCCTAAAAAGTTAGGACAAGAAGCAATAAGTGGCTGGAAAAAGGAAATCTAGCATATAACCAACAGCTGGAAGACCAATTAATTCTAATTAGGTCAATTAACAAAATTATTGGGTATAAAAAGAGCTTCGCAGAGTGTCAATGTTTCTCTGAAGCCAAGATGGTAAGAGGATCATAAATTCCACCATTGTTACGCGGAAAGACAGTGCAGCAATACCAGAATGGTGTTACCCAGCCTAAAATAGCAAAGACTTTTAAGTTATCATCATCAACCGTGCATAACATCATCAAAAGATTCAGAGAATCTGGAACAATTGCTGTGCATAAGGGTCAAGGCCTTAAAACTCTACTGGATGCTCGTGATCTCCGGGCCCTTAAATGTCACTGCACCTCAAACAGGAATGCCACTGTCAAGGAAATAACAGAATGGACTCAGGAATTCTTCAAGAAAGCATTGTCAGTGAACACAATCCACCGTGCCATCCGCTGTTGCCAGCTGAAACTGTGCAAAGAGGAAGCCCTTTCTAAGCAAGCTCCACAAGCTCAGATGTTTGCACTGGACCAGGGGACTTTTAAAATGGAGTGTTGCAAAATGGAAGACTGTTCTGTGGTCAGATGAGTCTGACCACAGAACAGTTTGAACACTGGGACGCCATGTCATCCAGACCAGAGAGGAAAAGGATAACCCAAGTTGTTATCAACGCTCTGTTCACAAGCCTGCATCACTGATGATATGGGGTTGCATGATTGCATGTGGCATGGGCAGATTGCATGTCTGGAAAGGCACCATTAATACAGCAAACTATGTTCAGGTTCTAGAACAACATATGCTCCCATCTAGACGTCATCTCTTTCAGGGAAGACCCTGCATTTCTCAACAAGATAATGCCAGACCACATTCTGCAGCAATCACAACATCATGGCTACGTAGGAGAAGAATCCGGGTACTGAAATGGCCAGCCTGCTGTCCAGACCTTTCACCTAAAGAGAACATTTGGCACATAATAAAGAGGAAGGTGCGACAAAGAAGGCCCAAGACGATTGAACAGTTAGAGGCCTGTATTAGACATGAATGGGATAGCATTCCTATATCTAAACTTGAGAAACTGGTCTCCTCTGTCCCCAGGCGTCTTTTGAGTGTTGTAAGAAGAAGGGGGGATGCCACACATTGATAAAAAATGGCCCTGTCCCAACTTTTTTGGGATTTGTTGACGCCATGAAAGTTTGAAACAACAGATTTTTCCCTTAAAATTAAACATTCTCTCAGTTTAAACTTTTGATCTGTGATTTGTGTTATATTCTGAATAAAATGTTAGATGTTGGCACCTCCACGTCATTGCATTCAGTTTTTATTCTCAATTTGTTTAGTGCTTCACCTTTTTTAGAAAACAGTTTGTAATTAAAATGGTAGGGGAGGGGATGGGGAGGGAAGCATGTCACAGTTTCCGGACAGTGGAGCCCCCCCCCCAGCCCCACCCCAACCACAGGCCCTTAGTGTCAGGACATGCCAGGAGCTGCACAGAACCGGCAATGTGGTCTCCGCTCTACAGCTGCTGCACAGCCCCACGTCCTCAACCCTGCGTGTAGTGTGTGATTTTGTGGTATGCAATAGTGACTAATGTTCAGTTAAGAATGAGAGAGAGTGTTTCATGTAGTGAGGCAAAGGTCCACTTCACCCCACTCCAGAAACCACACCTTTCCCGCAAGGACCATAAGTGTGTGGATGAGTGTTGTGGACTCGAACCAGAGAGGAGAGGAGAGTAAAGTGTGTAAGACCAGGAGCAGAGGCGCTGCCCTGGATAATGGGACCAGATGGTCTGAAAAGGCAACCCCAACCCAACCAACCAACCACCCACCCAGCCCTACTCCCACCCCCACCCCCACACTCCTTTGTGGAATCCTGCGGACCTAACAGCGACCCCAGAGTACCCTGCCTAAGCTGGAAGATGACAGCGATCCACCACCATGCTGGTACGTCCAAGGCAGCCAGTACTCTTCAAAGCATCTGCAGTTTGTACTGAAAGCACTGGCAGCACCACACACAATTAACTAGAACCTGACACTGAAAATGTATGTTTCACTTTGCACAAGTTACAAAAGCAGATAACTTCCTAAATATTTCTGTTTTTAACAACAGTCATAGGACTTTGATACTTTTTTCATCTTCTTCTGTCTGACTCTATCTGCTCATCTCTGCTTTGAATACTTCATAGTCAAGTCAAATGAGGAAATTTTCCTAGGTAAGTTTATGACTCTGGCTTCAGCTGTCCTTGAACACGAACCAATCACATTCCCTCCTCAGACAAAGGCAGCCTATTCAGCAGCTAGCAGCCTCTTTAGTCAGCCTTGAAGAGGGTAAGAATCACCAGAGCACAATATGAGTCTTCTCATTGTCAATCCAGTCACCTCCAGGCAGGTTGACTCAACCCGGCTATTCCTCATTCAAAGTGGACGTGCAGGGAAACGGTGATCTGTGATTTCTATTGCTATTAATACGCTTGTCTAAGAACTACAGCCATGGAGGAGAAAAAGGAAACAAACCAACTATGCAAAGTTAAGTTTGCAGGGCACTGATGTTCAGCATAATCTGTGCCAAAACAACTTCAAAGTAAAAGTTGTTTTGCATGACCTTATCAGGCTGTTTACAGCTGTTGGTAATGATTCCCATCAACTTTCAGAGGTCCTAGCACAGCATTTCAATAGGGCTGAGATTTGCACTTCGACTCTGCAGCTGTCTCTATTTTTTAGCTTTCCTGTGGTAGATTTATCAAATAAGTAACTTGCGTTTCCAGTTGTAGAATCTCACACATTTAGGATTTTTTCCCTCCTGGATTTAGTTAAATTAAAAAAATATATTTATACCAAAGAGAAATTGAATGTTGTCGGATCTGGTGGGATTCCTTAGAGAGAAAACCTTTAGAGCAAATCATAATAATGATCTGGTTTAATGTAGTGTTTGATGACGAGGATAAACCGAATAATAGTTATGATCGGATGACTGGGATACATTTGTGTAAAGTGACTAGAGATATATACATATACATATATCATCTCTAGCCTCAGCCTGCTCTATTCGGTTCTACGGTCGTACGTATCGACGTATTGACGTCACGTCCTGTTGTTGCACTGTGCATCTATTAGCGTCTGCTAGCGAGGGCTATCTCTTATTACTCCAAATTCTCTGTACTGAGACATTTTTAGCGAATTCTAAACACACCTGCACATTAGTCACACATTTCTGTTGCTCCACTTGATGTTTTTAGAAACCGTAATTGTTCTAAAAGTGCCTTTTGTTTGTGTAGTGAGCTCTCACTAGCTTAGTTAGCTTAGCTTTTAGCGGCGCTGTGGCTTCTCCCTCTGCCTCTCCTCTTTCCTGCTCTGTTTAGCTACTCCTCTCCCTCCTACCTAATGGTATCTGCATTTAAAGAAGCATTTTTATAGCTTTGGAGGCAACGGTGCGTGAATAGGAAGCTCGGCTCCGTGCTGTTGAAACACCCGCAGATAGCCGGGGACCATTAGCTAGCGTGGAGCCAACAAGAACAGGCTGTCCTAGTGATCCTACAGCAAATCCCACGCAGCGGGCAAAACCAGCCAGGCTGGGCGACTATATGCAGAAAGCATAGAAGAATCCAGGGATGAATCCAGTCAGTTTGGTAGATTACAGGCATGTCTAGACAACATAAAAATGTGGATGACTTTAAACTTTCTGCTCTTGAACTCTGAAAAGACAGAAGTTGTTATCTTTAGACCACAACCTCTAAAAGAGAAATTGCTTAGTCAATTGCTTAAACTGGATAGCATCAGACTGGCCTCTGGTAACAATGTAAAGAACCTTGGTGTTATTTTTGATCAGGAAATGTCTTTCAAGTCTCATATAAAACAGGTCTGTAAGATATCCTTCTACCACCATAGAAATATAGCAAAAATTAGAAATATTCTCTCTAGGACTGATGCTAAAAAACTAGTCCATGCATTTGTTAAGTCAAGGCTTGACTATTGTAACTCTTTATTAGCAGGAAGTTCACAAAATGCAGTTATAAGTATACAGTTGGTCCAAAATGCTGCAGCAAGAGTTCTGATGAAACTTAAAAAGAGAGATCATATCTCCCCTATTTTAGCTTCTCTTCATTGGCTCCCTGTCAAACTTAGAATAGATTTTAAGATTCTTCTTTTGACATATAAAGCCCTCACTAATAAAGCTCCATCGTATATCAGAGATCTGATTACTCCTTATGTCCCTAACAGAGCACTTCGCTCTCAGACTGCAGGTTTACTGGTGGTTCCTAGAATCTCTAAAAGCAGAATGGGAGGCAGATCTTTCA
>JAVLVB010000726.1:7805-27173 GCA_032876305.1 Orestias chungarensis
ACAGACTGATCAACATGATGCTTCTCAGATACACATTAATTACCCTCAGTCACTCCTTCACCTCTAGTCACTCCTTCACCTCTACAGTCACTCCTTCACCTCTACAGTCACTCCTTCACCTCCACAAACACAAGTGAACAGACTGATCAACATGATGCTTCTCAGATACACATTAATTACCCTCAGTCACTCCTTCACCTCTAGTCACTCCTTCACCTCTACAGTCACTCCTTCACCACTACAGTCACTCCTTCACCACTACAAACACAAGTGAACAGACTGATCAACATGATGCTTCTCAGATACACATTAATTACCCTCAGTCACTCCTTCACCTCTACAGTCACTCCTTCACCTCTAGTCACTCCTTCACCTCTAGTCACTCCTTCACCTCTACAGTCACTCCTTCACCACTACAAACACAAGTGAACAGACTGATCAAAATGATGCTTCTCAGATGCACCACATTCATTACCCAGCATCTTTTCTCAGTTTCTGTCACATATCCTGAAACACCAACAGTATTTAAACACTTTTGTCTCCTTTAAACTGACATTTTTCTACTTTTAAGAGAAACTTGGTGATAAAATAACTAGAGGCCAGAGATTTTGATCATATTCTACTTTTTATTTACACACTATTCAAAGTTGTAAGTACTAAATCTAATGTATTGAGTTAAATGTCATACCTTTGTAGTACTATCCTAAAAACACTTTAGAAGAGGAGCAGGAAGCTGAACCCGCAGCAGGACGTCGAGTCTGCAGCTACCAGATAAAGATGTCAGAGCTAATAAAGCTGATGGGTGGAGCAGCTCCTCCCTCCGCAGGAACCAACCTGGACCCGAAGGATGGAGCTCAGCTGAGCCCCAGCAGCTCCGGAGTCCAGCTTCAGTTCTCTGGTTCTGCTTGGTTCGGTGTCATCCCAGCATGTCTGACCTCACCTGTTAGCTCATCAGCAGCCCTGCATCTGTCTGACCTCACCTGTTAGCTCATTAGCATCTGTCTGACCTCACCTTTTAGCTCATCAGCAGCCCTGAACATCGGCGGGTGTTTATCCGGGTCCTGAGCTGTTCCATCTAAGATCTCTGACTCACCTCCGGTGTTGCTGCTGCAGTAACATGCGGGTTCTGGTGCGGCTGCAGCACCGAGATGCTAGCGGTTTAGCTAGCACCGGTTTATAGCTAGCACCGGTTTATAGCTAGCATCGGTTTATAGCTAGCATCTCGGTTTAGCTAGCATCGGTTTAACTAGCATCTCGGTTTAGCTAGCATCTCGGTTTAGCTAGCATCGGTTTAGCTAGCACCAGTGAGTCGAACCGAGCCCGCCTTCCAGTCACGCCACATATCTGAGCGCTGTTCCGGACGCTTCACCGCCGTCCACGGCCGGTGTCCCGGTGGGTGTTGACCCTCAGCTAGTCCAGTCTAGGAGGACATAATGTAACAACCTGCATCTATTTAATGCTGTCAGCTGCTTCTCTGTCTGCCTGCTCTCTCAGCCTCCATCGAGGATGCAGGGTGACAGCATTTTCAGTTCCTACCAACCACTTCCGGGATCGCTCAGCGGTTAGAGCCGATTTTACCCGAGCACTGCCGAACGGACATTTGTATTTACATTCAACTTACAGCGAGTTTCATTGCATGACAGCTGTACCACTTTTAATCATGCAAACTCCTGCTGCTGAGCTGTGTTTTGCAGTATTGCAGTTTAAAATATTTAACTTATCAATGAACCAGTTCTGCAGGGTCCAGTAAGGCCTTTAGCCAGTTCTCCCATTGATGAACCAGTTCTGCTTCCTGCAGGGTCCAGTAAGGCCTTTAGCCAGTTCTCCCATTGACTATTTCTCGTGAAATACTTTGATCTGATCCTCAATTGTCTTCAGCTCCTTCTTCAAAGATGAAACCTGAACAGAAAAGACAACAGAAAATAAATTAAACTAACTAAACTCAGGATTACAGACAAAGTAATAAACGTTCAAGGCTGTTGAGTTAGGAAGCCTTGGGCTTGCTGACATGGTTTCTGAGACTAGATATAGTGGACAGAGCTAGAAAACTAATTTCCCAATCCTGATTTCTTTTTATGCATTTACATTTTGGTTCAATAATAAAGCTCGATCCTTTAGCATTTAATAAATCAATATCTTCATTTTAATTACCATGGAAATGTATCTAGTTTTAATTAATCACGCTTACTAAATTTAACTGAGACAAAATCAGCAAATATTAAGAAAAACAAAAACCCAAAACAGAGAGCTATCTTTAAAGTAGCTCACCAAGTTACAACAATCATTGAAGGGTTCAGTATATTCATTTATACTCTAATATTAATGACTCTAAAAGGGGTGAACAGAATGTCTCCCCTTTAACACATTTACTGCTATGTTTACTCAGGTGTTCAGTAGAACCTAAACCAATAAAACAAACCGTTCTAATTTCCTACAGTCAGGTTTTATTGTTCTTTTAAACAATGCTAATTCTTCTTGTCCAGGACTCACTTTATTTTCCAGCCGTTCTCTAATGTGTGCAGGAGTATTGGTCAGGGCGCTGGAAGACTGAAGTCTGAATAGATTTTCTTCCAGCTTTGGAAGAAGCTTTTGTCTCCGCTTAGAGAGATGCTGGATCTGTTTGTCAATGTTAACTTCACTCTGAAAAAGAATATAGAAAAATCCTCTGTGACACTCATGCACATTAGAGCCATTTTCTCTGAAGATTAAGACACACCAGCAAATCACCTGTTTGGTTTGGTTTCTTTCATTTTCCCCACATATATATGAGAAATGACTGTTCTGTAACTGATATGTTTGGATAATGATTTTTCTGTTGGACATGATAATATTCACCCATGATGGTTAGATCTGCAGTCAATGGATCTTTATTAAGTTCCTATTATTTCTTTCTTCTGCACTCTTTTCTTCTTCTACTTATAAATCAACATCAACAGTCATTTTACTGCCAATCATTATAACAACTGTATTAAACTTCTACTTTACCAAAGTAATTTGGATTATGTCAGGAATTAGTAAAACAGGTTCTAGATCTCGGCATCATGTCAGTTCAACACTGTTCAGTTCGGCTTCATGTCACAAGAGTGAAACTGCTATTGGAAACACAAATGACTGCTGCATTGATTGTCTATGTATTAATATTCTGCTATAAAACATGCTTCACATTTTTCTTTTATAATAGCCAGATTTAGACATATTAAAAAGCAGATTTAGGAAGCAGTTTCTGGTATGGTATATTTTTATTGACTGCTTTTTTTTAAACTCCATTTATATTCCTGTTGTTTTACCTCACTATTCTAACAAGGTTAAAGTATTTTCAGGTTACTAAATTTACATATTTATCACCTAAGCTAATGAAACCAATTTCAATCCGCTTTGTAATAATGACATAAAAAGAATAAAGGTCCTAAAAATCTAAAGTTCTGCTTACTTCCTTAGTTATATACATGTGTATAACTTCCTTATCTAGCCTGTTTGTCGTAGGTCAGTTTTAACTTGGGGGTTTAAGTGATTTTACAATTGAGTAAAGTGCCTTTTTATTGTGCTGTGAAGCACAAAGTTTGAACCAAACAATGACTTTCCTTTAACTAAGGATGTAAATACATTCTTTTTAAAACACCAACCAAAAATAAATGCGTGTATAGATAACCATTAATATTAAATCCTATTTCCCAGTTAGTGATGACACTATATTTTTAGATCCTCTCTTCCTGCCTATTATTGGTTGACATGCATCAGAAATGCAGACACTGATCATTTGGAGTGAGCGTGAAACACACTTGGAGGTGAAGGTGGAGCTGATATGTGTGGTCCACCACACCCACGAAGCAGCCTGCAGGTGGAGGTGTAGAGGTCACAGAGGGAAGAGAGTCTGCTTGATCTGGACAGTAGATCTGGAGGCTGGAGATTCGACTTAAGGTCCAAACAGCTGAACCGAAGCGAAGAAGAGTTTGGGCCTGGCTTGGTGAACACACTGCCCACACTGAACCACGGAAACAACATGTAAACATATTAGCTACTGTTTTCTGTCTTTATCAAGAAGACGCTGAATTCTTGTTCACTCATTAAAACAAAAAAAGGTTTACATATATTAATAATGAACGATTCTTTTTCATGTGTGGACTTACTGGCAGGTTTTTCTCTGGTTAGGCCACACTGGGCTCTCAGAGAACGAGCCGTTCGGATAACGTCCTGGACCAGCAGGAAATCTTTTTCTTCCTCAGGAAAGTACCAGTGTGCCTTACAAGATTAGGTTAAACAAATACTCTTTAACTTAGGAGAAAACAAATGAACACTAAATTATTCACACCAATGGAAAATTGTAAAATGTTCTCTAAGCCAAAAGGATTGTTGCTTATATGAAATCATAAACGCTTCATTAAAGAATGTCACACTGAAAATGACTTTTCTTGAACAACTATAAGTCTTCAAGACTAGAAAGCCTCCCTGCTATCTCCTCAATATTTAGCTACTCAAAAAATCATTATTATCTGGTCAAAAAGAAGCATTTTTATAAGATTAAAAGATTAATTTAAACTTAAATCTTACAGCGACAATAATACTAATTTTGGGCTCAACTTCAAATACAATAAGAAACATGGCTGCCTTCCCCCTCCTTTATCAGACCTCGTCCTCATACCTTTACTGTAACCACAAATCTATTGTGTGAGCCATGTAAAAGTTAACTAGTTGATTAAAGTTTACCAGGTGAGTGGATCGGGGGTAGGTCTGCAAGCACAGGCCTGTTTGAACCCTGGCTTCAGGTCTGAATGGTTGGAGTCTCTGCCACAGCTCTTCAGTGATGAAGGGCATAAAAGGAGAGAGTAAAGCTAGAGACAAAGACACGCAGTGATAGAGAACAGTGGTGGCCGTCTGCTTCCTGATTCTGTCTTTATCAGTCAGGACCTCCACCCCATCATCCTGCTTAGACAACACAGGCTTTACATATTCCTTTAGGACAGAAAAACAGACGAGCCAAACATTACATTCATACTAGACCAATCTGTCAACATGTTCACAATGTCCTTTGAGGCAAAGCATGATTTGTCAGCATTGATCAAGTTATCAAATCTGGATTTACAAACTAAGCTCACACATTCATCTGTGGTCAGAACTACAGTGTCTGAAAACAGGACACTAAGAGATATGTGAGACATAAATCACCTCTATTAACCATACCCTCCATTTAGCTCTAACATCTAAGATAACAGGTGACAAAGGAAATCTATCGTGTTGGTTTCTGATAACCAACGTAATGAAATTCAGGTCCTTACCATGTAAACATCACACAGGTTGTGCACCCAAAAGGAATACAGGGCTGATGTGACGATGTGCAGCTCATAAGCTTCAAACGCCTGCTCACACTGTACAACTGTGCTGTAGAGTCGGGAACAAATCCACCGCTCCATGCTGGTCAGGGGAGTCGTCTAAAAAAAGAGAAAAGAGAAACGGCATGGAAGTGATTTCAGCACAAGCCTCAGTATCAAACAGGCTTCCCTTGTTAAATCACTAATACATGAGCTCACTAAGATCACGTGTGTCCACTCATCGTTTCTGAATGAAGGGTGGACTGATTTCCTGAGTCGCTTGACAACAGGAAACAGCAAAAGTATAAATGTGTGATACTTTTGTCGGCAGCAAATAATATATTTAACACTAATTACGATTTCTTAGCATAGGAGCTTCATATAAAGGGGTTATCACAAGTGTAAGTGCTTGATTTTTCCAACTCTTAACTGTTACTGAAAATGTCAAACACCCACAAATATGCGTATCTATATCCAGACTCATCGACTACAAGCTGGAAACCAGTAATCACACTTGTTGAGACCAAGCTAAAATTCAAACTTCTCTCTAAAAACTGCTGCTTTTTAACGTGCTACCAACTCCGTCTTTAAACTAAACCTTTAACACATCTCCATAGCATTTTATAGTTTCAATATTTAAATTTAAAACGGGTAAATAATGCAACAGCATTTAGGATTTTGTTGTGGACTTAGTCTGTTTGGTCAGTAAAATAGTGATAAATATCACTGGGGTCCTTCTTCTTTCTTAACTTAAACTTCACCTGATAGTTGGGAGAGAGCAGCTACAGTGTATCATGGAATCATGATAGAGTTAACAGCACTTCACCTCTATCACATTTATCATTTTTGATGTTACAGCCTTATTGCAAAATATAATAAACCTACACAGAAATATCTCAACACGACAATGTGGAAAAACATTTGTAAGAATTTTGAAAATTGCTAAAAAGAAAATGTAACAAATACACAATGGAGGTTTTCATTGATCCTAATTGGGATGTCCACCTGTGATAATTACATTTGTTGGACTTGATCTCATCCATATAAGGTCCCACATTTTATGCAGAATGCAAACACCAAGCATGAAATTAAACGAGTGTATTTAGACCTCTGAGACAGAAATGTCTTGAGGTACAAACCTGAAGAAGGTACAGAAACATTTGTGCTGTTTGAAAGTTACAGTTAGAATCGTTTCAGGGAGGAAGAGTCAATCTAGACTAAGCGCTTGGAGAAAAGATGTGATCAAGAACATGATGAACTCCTCTGGGGAAAGAGGAGATCCTTCCTGAAAGACAACCATCTCCACAGTAATCTGCCAAACAGGCTTGTCTGGTAAACAGGCACATGGCAGTCCACCCCAGACCATGGGAAACAAAACTCTATGGTCTAATCACACAAAGATTGAACTTTTTGGTGGGAATGCCAGGTTTTCATGTTTGAAGGAAACCAGACATGGTATACAGTGGTTGATTAGTGGTTAATCAGAGTAGAGGGATCAATGAAGATATGTATCCAGAAATCCTGGATGAAAACTGATTCTCCCATTGATATTATCTCTATGGTTTTTCTTGAAACTGGAAATTAGACAGTTAACAGGTACACCATGCAATCAGTGAAATGAAATGAAACCGACGCTTTACCTCTTCAATTGTTCCCACTGTTGTTGTGTTATCACCAAGAGCTCCCAATGTGAATCTTAGGGTCTGCCACATTTTATTACAGAAGTGTCTGGAGCCAAGAACTTGAGAAACAGACAAATTAATGTCTTCACCTAAAAAACGGACAGAGAAATATGTTCAGTGGGATTAAGAAAGCACATCATTATACTGTGTTAATCTTCCCTGCTTCTGATATTAAAGTAGTTCAACATCTGAACATTTGTGCACCGAGCTGACTGTCGACTTTTACAGTCACGAGTTTTGAGAAAAGAAACAAAACATGTTGTTTTTGTTTAGATACAGCATGGACTGTCTCTGTTTAAGAATAACATGGATTCATATCTCAGTTTAATGAAACTGCATGCGAACAAATGAGATACATGAGACAAGACTGGAAGTGAGACAAATGATATAGGAGAATTAAGTGCAAATGTATGATTATCACTTTTCCATTGACGCAAGTATTTTTACACATCCAAACACATGTAAACAAACCCAACCCAGAATACTTAAGCAGCTACAGCTGAATATACGAGGGAAGGAACTACACAGCGCATACAAGTGGACGAAACAAGTTTCCTCTGCAGGAAGTCTGGGCATCCTTCAGATAGGGCAAATCATCCAGGAGGAGTTTAGAATGGACTCCCTACTCTTCCAGATCAGGACGAGCCAGTTGAGATGGTTCAGTTTAGGATGCCTCCTGGACGCCTGGCCAGACACGCAGTCCTGTGTCCTTACAAACTGTGGTTGGTTGTTGAGGTAATCCAGAATCCAGTTTGACAGGTGAAAGCTGAGGTCTTTAGGGTGCTGCGTTTTTGGCACAGGTACCAAACAAGCAGAGGAACTCTTCCTAGTTTCAGGCTTCTGTTGAACATGTGCTGGACTACCCCCACAGCTGATCTGCATATGACCTCAGGAGCCTGGCACTGATACCATCCTGACCTGCAGCTTTCTTAGCCTCGATTTTCCTCAGCTCATTTCTCACCTGGGCTGCAGTAAAGGAGCGGGGGGGGGGGGGGTTCAGCTCATCCTTTCTCTTCCTCTGAAGGCCCTTTTTTGTCTTTAAGGACAGCCTTCATATCAGGATCTATCCATGGTTTATTACTGGAGAAACACCAAGCAGTCTTGGTAGAGACGGTGTTCTCCACACAGAAGTTAATATAGTCTGTAATACAGTGAGTGAGACTGTCCATGTTCTCCCCGTTTGGATCACTCAGTTCATCCCACTGTTTCAGTCTTTCAGAGCCTCTGCAAGACTGAAACATCTCTTCACTGTGCGGATGATAGGTGGCTCTCTGTGTACTAGAGGTTTGTACACAGGCAGAAGATGAACCATATATCTCCTTCTGATATGAGGCTGCTGCCTCTTTATCCTGACCTCAGATAGAGGAAACTACTAATGTGAATTCATTAATATTATATAATGTAAAGAGCACTTATATTCCTCCAGCAGGTGTCATCAGAGGGGCAAATAACTCTGGAGGTGTAAGCTTTGTAAGTGGTGGAGCTGCTGTGGAGCACATCAGTATTAATACATCATGAAAGATGGGGAACTCCAGGCAGATAATTGTCCCATTATATGACTTCACAGACTTTCCTGTTAAATATTTTTAATAACCCACCCATATTCTGGTTTTAAAAAGAATCAACAGTCTTCTTCATAGTTGTTACAAAGACGGACGGATAACTTACCCTGCATCTTGTTAGAGCAGAGGGTAAATCTCAGAGCGTCCGTCCCACACTGAGGTATTCCATTAGGATATTCTTTCCGCTGTGGTGAAGCATATACAGCAGATCAATAAAGAGCCATGACTGCAGCCAGACTGTCAAATAGACCCAAGGATTAAGACCTGTGCTTCCATCGCAACCAGCTGCTCCCTCGGGTCGAGGTTTCCTTCCATCACTTTCTCTTGAAGTCTCTATTGGAACAAATACAGAACATGGAAAAAGTTTTACATTACAACATCTTAAGGATAAACCCCTACTTTCTGTGATGAACTCAGTCTGATATTATAACTAACAAAACAACCTGAGCTTCAGTGTTTATTTGTTCGTATCCTGTTAAGATAGAATAGAATAGCAGCCCCATGAACTCTTAACACCTTCATTACCATATCTGACATTTCTCACCTCCAGAGAGACTCCATGTATAACGTCTAAAGGATCAATGACATTTCCCAAGGATTTACTCATCTTCCTGCCATATTTGTCTCGTACTAGAGAGTGAAACAGAACCTGAAACCCATGACAGGGAAAGAAAGAAAGCTGATCAGCCAAATCACATATCTGAGTTTATACTAGGTTTGCTTTGAGTGTCAAACCCAACCTGTTTAAATGGAAGTTGACCAGTCAGTTCAGATCCCAACATCACCATCCTAGCAACCCAAAAAAAGATGAGATCACTGCCAGTCTCCAGAAGAGAGTTTGGGTAGAAGCGCTGAAGGTCAGATGTCTGTTAAAAAGTTAGACATTGGTAAGAAACACAAACATTTTAGGAACATCTGTTGAATTCTGGCAGGAGAGGAAGTACCTTTTCTGGCCAGCCGAGCATGGTGAAAGGAAACAGTGCTGAGGAAAACCACGTATCTAGAACATCTGGGTCTGATTAAGAGAGAACATTAATACTGGGATAAAAGAAACAGGCTCATCATTGCTTTTTAGATCCCATTCAAATGTTGATGTACCGGATGAGCTAGCTCAGGTCCTCCAGGTTCAATGCTTGGATAGATGAGAAATACTTTTTAATGAATATATATATAAATGGGATGGAGAAGACTAGGCTTGAGGTATCTGTGTAATTATACTATCAGTAAGATTAAACTGCAGGACTACCATGTTTTAAGTATTTTCAGATTTTCTTGTGAACTAATGTTTTCCTTTATGCATTGAAACTATACTGAGCCCATTGGTTCTGTTTGTTTTTTCCTTTCCATCCTCAGTATTTGTATACCTTTTTTCTTCTGGCCCCCAAAGACCTGTTAGTCCGTCTCTAAAAAGTCCACCTGTCCACCCACACAGTCAGTAAGACATGGCTAAGACCAAAGAGCTGTCCAAAGACACCAGACACAAAACTGTAGACCTCCAGAATGCTGGAAATGGCTACAGGGAAGCAGCTTGGTGAAAAAAGATCAACTGTTGGAACAATTATTCAAAACTGACAGAAGCTAAAGACGAATGTCAATCACCCTCGGACCTGTCACAAGCTGAGATCACACCTTGTACTATGTGGTGTGATCTCTGTAGTTCTGTCCAAACTGTAACAGATCATTAATATCAGGAACTACAACAGAAATGGGTCCCAGAACAGTGTTGGTCGCTGTAATCAGAAGAGTAGGGGGTGAGTTACCTTGTTGTAAGGTGATGTCTTCTGGGTTCACACCATATTTTACAGCTGCTCTCTGTCTGGCATCCTCCTCACTTTTGCCCCAAACCCAACGCTCCTAGCACAGAACGAAACGGTTACCACAGCAGGAGACCGACGTAATCTGACAGGATTATACTGTAAACGCAGAAAACAGAACTACAGCTACCACACATCTGAGCTTACCGTAACATACCTACAATATATCCCGTTATTTTCAAACACCAAATACTGACTAACCTCTTCTGTAGGTTTAGAATTGGGAAGCTGTACTTGGTAAGCAGGGATCTGATGACCCCACCAAAGCTGCCTGGATATGCACCAGTCACTGTAACAAATACCAACAGCTGGAAGGTCAACAGCAGCTCATTTATCATCTTCTTTATCACACCATTTAAATGTTTACAGACATTTCAACATCAGGACATCCCACCTAATGCTGGACAACCAGTTCCTCCACGTCTTGGTGTGGTAGTGAGGAATGATTTCCAACCGTCCCTCCTCTACAGCCTGGCGTTAAAATATAAAGAATTGTTTTAACACTTTCAGGTAATGACAACATCCTTATTAGAGATAAAATCACCTTTCTTAATCATAATCATTTCACCTCCACAAACCTACCTGTATAGCTTTCATAGCCATTTTATCACAGCGGACAAACCACTGCTTCTTTAGAAGTGGTTCAATGATGTCTCCAGAGCGACTGATAATTAGAGGCAGAGAGAAAACACACAAATAAGAACATTATCACAGTGATGAGGAGGCTCTGATCTAAATAAACTCCTGTTTTGGGTGATTTATTATTACAAAAACAATGCAGTTTAGATATGAGCCACAGTAATGACAAGGAGAATATATCAGATTTTGATTTGATGTCTTTAAAATCAGAACTTTAAATTCAACGATTATAAACACTTTAAACAATAAAACATTGCATGGCTTTGGAAACTTCCTACAGGATAACCAACCAGACCACTTCTCTTTGACCCGATGGAAAGCCATGAGCAGAAAGGCCACTCAGCCAGGAGTAAGCAATTAAACACAACAAAGGGAGATTTTAGTTAGCAAATTCACACAAGGACAAAGCCTTTTATTACTAGAGACATGACATGTGGTCTGAAGACACTAAAGTTGAATCTTTAGTGCATATCGGCCCTCATCATAACTGGAGGAAAGTGGGGGAGGAACACCATCCCAGGCCTCTCCTGATGCAACAACGTAAGGAAAGAATCTTACAAATAAAAGCAATGTGGAAATAAAGGTGACATTAGCAAGAAGGTTAGAGCTTGGGACCAAGAGGGTCTCCCAAATATAGAGAAGGACCCGAAGCACAAGTGGTTAAAAAGTAGCTAAAAACCCTAAATATTTCAATGTGGCCATCACAGAGCCCAAGTCTACACCGTATAGAAAATACAGGAAAGAAAAGGTGTGCGAACACGGCGGCGCACAATCATGACTGTCCCTCCATTTATATCAGTAGAAATGGGACACAAGTTTAGTAAACTGTGGTGAAAAACTTGTGTAAGGAAACCAAAAATGTTTGACCAAAGTCAAATATTCAAAGGGAATGCTACCAAACATTTAAAAAAATTAATCGGGAACATATTCTCTCTTTTTATTTCTGCCAGATCCGTCTTAGAGGGTTGTGACACTGATATAACACAACTCAATCATTCAGCTGTATTGTCTTCTTTTTTATAGTAAAGCTCTTCAGAGACCTGCAAATCACTATTAAAATCATTAATTGATTCAGCAAAGAAGGATCTAAAACAGACACCAGCTCTGGACCGGAGCTTTTAGACGAACCCAGAGAAAGAACGGCGAGTCTTGAACGTCTTTCATACAAATTCATCACAAATGGGGACACACATGCTCAGACTTTGTTAAGAGTGCTCTACCTGCAGACGGGTAAACTCATGGTGTGATCCTTCTTTCCTCTGAACAGTTTCTTTTCAACAAGAGCATCTAAAACCAGCTGCCTGGCATCAAACCGCTTTACACCCTGTAAAGACACAAAGAGGGACTTTATCAGACAGATAACCACCACTGTTTTTAAAAGCATGGACCTGAGGTAAACCAGCAGTTCACAGGTCTCAGTATTTTACTTCATCTCTAACCAGACACATGAATTAACTTAACTGTAGTGTTACGAATCTAACAGATGAAATGTTTCTGCACCTGCAGCCACTCTCCACATAACGGCTCCATAGTCCCGTCTCCTCTAATGACAGAAGGACGGGGCAGAGAGTGCTTCTGCGACAGATAGAGGTCTAAGAAGTCATGAGCCGGAGTCACTTTCACAGCACCTGCAAATGAAATACAGCCAAGTTATTTCTCCCAGAAACACACACAGCATAGGGTTTCCTCGCTTCTGTTTGATGGATTGACAATGATCCAGTTACCTGTTCCCATTTCCATGTCCACCACTGTGTCGGTGATGATAGGGATGAGTGTGTTGGTAAACGGATGTCGACACCATAATCCATGAAAATCCTAAAACAGACAAACGTGTCTTTAATCTCAGATTCACTGTAGTTGCCAGAAACATTTAACTGGGTTTCCGTAATACAAGGACAACGTGGTAAAATGATGAAACCCAAGACAGAGTCCAGACTGGTCCAGGCTCGAGTCCAGGAGTGACCCAGTTACAAGGGAATAGAGAGAGGCTGTGGACCCGTTTTAATGCACAACTGGTTCTGTCCAACAGACACAAACCCCATCAGCATGTAGGAGCTGCAGGAAGTCTGAATTTGTGTCATGTGACTCTTATTTTATCTATTGCAGTGAGATCGAGGTGAAAGGTGAATGTCCTATTTTTGCACAAATGGAGTTTTCAGACTAAGAAAACATCTTAGACCTGTCCTTTTAAAAAGAATCAGACTGTGTGGCTTACTGTCGGGACAGTAGTCAAATGTTTCAAATCTGTTTGAATTAAAAACTAAATGCAGGAAAATGATTCATTAAGATAAAGACATTTCTAGAAAAATACAAATATTTAATGCATTAAGTATAAAGAACCAGAACTCCTCTGCCTTTGATATCTGCATGCTGTTGTTTACTCATATTCCCCACGTTTCTCTGACAAGAAAGGATGTGCATAACATAAACATAGAGGAGCTATGCCATGTAAATATAGTCCTTATACACAGTCAAATATTCCTTTTGTAAAAATATTTAAACAACTTGGAAGTGTGACTTAATTACTGGTATTAATTTTTAATTGTAACGAAAATATTTAAGAGTTAAAACTACTTGCCTGGTATCGAGGATCATCAGGATGAACAGCTACAGCCACATCTCCAAGCGTAGTCTCAGGACGAGTCGTGGACACGGCCACTTCCATGTCTGATAAATGATTTTATATATATATGTGTAGACATGAATATACTACACACAATTATAGAGCCGCATTATTTATACCTCCAGCCACCTATACTCACCATGACCTTCTACAGTATAAGCAAAGGTATACATTGTTCCAAATTCAACCTTTTTCTCATAACCAGGGACAAACATCATGGTTGAACCAGATACCTCCTTAGTGTCAACCTAAGACAAAGAAACATCTTACAGTCTACAATAGAAATCATAGTAAGATAGTGTCAGTCTGACTTAGAAATGTGAACAAGGGGCCAAATTAAACAGGTCATCTTCTGAAAGTAAATTATACATTAGTGTGATTTTTATGTTACCCAAAAGGTTATTTTGAACTTTCTTCAACTAGCAAATATTGTATTTGTAAAAAATTTATCATCAGTAATATTTAAGAAGACTTTCTTATAACAACTATAAAATGAAAATCATTTTATATTTCACACCATGTGCAAACATGAGCGAGAACGATCCAGGTTGTTTCCAGGGAAACGTGGAAAATCACCATCAGTGTAACTGGGAAGGCTTTTGTTGCTTTGCTAAACAAATCAATGCAGTCTAAATGCACGCATGTCTAAATTAGAACATCACACAGGAGGTTAAAGGTTATTCTAGCAGAAATACCATCTAGGTTTACCAGAACAAATGGATAAAATGTGTTACTTTTCTTCTATTTTACTAGGGATAAAACTACAATAACATGGTAAATATTTACAGCCTCTCATATTTTGCCCGGTTAGCTCTAAGCGTACAGCCTCATCCATGCTTAATTAACTTCCCTTTGGGATGAATAAAGTATTTTGGAATATAGAAAAATTTTTGCATTTTTAAACTGTAAGTCCCTTGCAGTTACTTAGTAGTAACTTAATAACTCTGCTTCTAAATATTTAAGGCTAAAAGAAAGAACAGAGCATCTCTCTGAAGGTCTTAGCCATTAATACATGAGATATTTTCTCTTTTAAACTTCGAAGATTTGGTTTGAAGCTAATACAATTAAACATCCACCAATAAAACTACAACTCACACAAAATAAAACAATAGTTTACTTCTTCTACAAGAGTTTCTTACTTCTATGTCAGAGATTGCAGACTGAAGAGCACAGCTCCAGTTGACCAAACTCTCTGAGCGATAAATAAGTTTAGAATCACACAGTCTGACAAAAGCCTCGGTTACGGCTCTGCTAAAACCCTGAAATCAAACAAAAAACAGCAAAACATTCCTTTTAACTTTCACACAATGAAATAACACGTTAATAAAAGGTTCTGTGGTAAATGATACAGCTACCCAATCATTGGGTGAGACATCATATGTTATTAAAAGGCTCACTGGATCCATCGTGAAACAGGCCCTGCTCCAGTCTAGAGAAGCACCCAGCTTCCTTAGCTGGTGATAAATCTCCTCTCCTTTCCTGGAAAATAAGAAAAGAGATCAGACAGAGTGAAGCAAACATTCTGAAACTAACTCAACTGAACTGTTTTAAAAAAAGAGATCATGAAAAAGAAAACTTACTCGTTTTTCCATTTCCAAACTTCCTGCAAAAATTCTTCTCTAGAAAAATCTTGTCTGCTCTTCCCTTTTTCTCTTAGAAGTCTCCTCTCAACAACTGCCTAATGCACAAAACAAAACAAAAACAATTACTAGAGTCATGAGATATTTATTAGGTTTAAAGATAAGATGTTTCCATAATTCATGTTTGGATGAGTATTTAGGTTTCCTGAGTTTTTGGGACCATCGAGAGGAAAGTGGAGTCATTATTGGCCATAACTCTCTCTAAAATTATCCAGGGGGACTGTCAGTAACTAACTTTTGAAAGGTTTCATGTTTTGTTGTTGTTTCAGGAATTTTCTGGACCCATTTGCTCATTCGGTGAAAACGTTAACAAAGGATCCCAGTTAAAGCTTTTCTACACAAATGGAGTAACCATGGAACTGTGGTACACCATCCCAGGAGAGGCCAGGGCACCAACATTACACCCAGGATACATTATAAAACAAATCTCTGATATTACAAAGAAACCCTGAACCACCTAGAGCACTGCCAGCTTTACTAAGTCAGTTAAAATCAGTGTTTATCACAAAGAGACTTGGTAAAAACCAGGGGGATCAAAGCTCCAAGGCTAAGGCCACTCGTCAAACACAAAGGCTCATCTTATAGAATATGATCAGATGGAGACTATAAACTCTAAGGCCACTAATGCTAGGCAGAGAATCTAAACTCATCATCAAGAAAACATCGTATTAGCATCTATAAAGAACGATGTGCAAAGGTTTCTCCACAGGGACGTAAATAACTTACTGTAGGTTATTGTAAATGCTTCATAGTAGCTGTTCACATCAAAGATGACACAAACAGATGTTTTTTCCTGAATCGCATGATCTTTTATAAGTTTCTTTTTGTATTTATTCAGGTGAAGTTTTAAGGGCTTTCAATTTCGATGATCTGTGTGATGATCTATAATCTAAAGCCAATAATCAAAAATATATGTTAACACTAGAGGACAGCAAGGTTGTCGTACCTGAGTTGCAATACCTGCATGGTCACATCCAGGCAGCCACAGAACTCTGTAGCCCTGCATCCTTCTCCTAAAAAAAGGACACAGAAATATTATATCTAATGTATCTGTTTCAACAAAATTATAATAGAGCCTGTTTTTGACCATTACCATCGAACAAGAGCGTCCTGTACCGCTACAGTCAGAGCATGGCCCAGATGCAGAGTACCAGTCACGTTTGGTGGAGGAATACATAAAGAAAAAGTCTGGTCCACACGATGACTCAACTTCTCCTGAACAACATTGATAACAACGTTTAATAAACGTATTAACAGATGGAAATACCAACTCCAACATGGATTAGCAACACTAGTCAATGTTCTTTCATTAGACTAAATGTTTCTTTGAATTTGTCCAGTTAATATTCTTCTTTAAAACTGGATTGATTTTCGAATTTGACATATAACCAGATGATTCTCAGCCATCTCTTATGTTTCGTTAAAGCAACACTAAAGAAGTTTCAGTTTTGGTTGAATTTGACGGCTGCATTTCCCATGAGCACCAGCGCTAGCGTCATAAAACTTTGATCAGTTGGATTGAAGTTCATTTTGTTTTTCCAGTGTTTCCACGTATGCCGTAAAGCAGTCAGCACATTTGTAGTTTTTTTAGTGAGGAAGGCAGGGTTCCTGCCACCCTCCTCAAAGTTTCTTAGTGCTGGTTAAAGCGATACGGACCCCATCAGGCTATGACAGAGGACTCAAAAGTTATGAAAATATTATATGAACGATGATTAAGTTACTTAGTGTTGCTTTATGGTTCAACATCTCTGTGATTTTAATTTTGGACAACATCAATGGTAAAGCGTGGTTATTTTTTCCCCGTCTATTAAACAGCCTAAATATGACTAACATGCACTTCTTAGCTGTATGTATGTTCATTCAATAAATTTGACTTGAATTATATGATTTTTGAACTTTTGAAGAAACCCTTAAGGTCTTGATAGTGACTCAGGCCAAACGTCTGGATGGAGGGTGAGATTTTTAAACTACAACATTATTTCACTGGCATACTTTTAGCTACTCTGTTAAAATATACATCAAAAAAAAAATTAACTTATCAGAATCTGTTTTACTTTATGAGGTATTTGGGTCGTTCTTGGAGACATTTATTTAGTTGGTTTATTTCCAGTGTTCTTTTAACTTTTTAATATCCTATAATTGATTTGTATTGCTTTTATTTTTACGCACCATTTAGAAAAACACTTCTAATTTTGAACGATACTATATAACAATGTGAAAGTGTAACAATGGGTTGTACCACCTGAGAATTAGACATAAACTTGAATTTTGGATTATTGATCCAGGTCATCAAAAAGGTATAAAATTGTAAAACAACTGTGAGCTACTGACACGTTTCTGACAATATTTCCTGTCTTTGTACACATGAAAAACTGAATAAACATTGAGCTTTTTGGCTAAACGTCACAAATTTACTTAATTGAATAACAAATTATATCAAAAAATAAAGTTTAGGTTTCTCACATGTTGATCCGGGTTGAAAAATCCCTCTTTCTCCCACCACTGATACCAGCAGGACTCTACATAATCTGGACAGTATGAAGCTGGAAAAGCCAGGCTAGTATCTGCAAGCAAACATATAAATGAATAAATAGCTGAATAAATCACTAAATACACAAATATGTGCAGAAACTCACCTTTCTTTGTCCCAGCAGGCGTTTGAGCTGTGTACACTATCTTCTGTTTTTCACTCCAGTTCAACGCTTGATCTTCAACTTTCTGAAAGCAAAAATATAAGAAGCAATGCTCATTTATGCTTTTACCATTTAAGATGACACTAAAAAATTCATCCATCGATGGGTTAAAAGGACGAAAACATATTCCTCCAATTGAATCAACGGCTCTGGACTTTCCTGATGTGGAAGCAAACAATGAGGTGACTCCTCCTGATTAGGCTCTAGATCCTGTTCCACAGGGGCCGCTACCCTGCATGTTTTAGATCTGTCTCAGTTCCAGCACACTTCATTGAAATGATACAATTAGCTCCTGCATAATACCAAGCGCTGTAAAGGCCTTTTAATGACCAATTTATTCAGGTGCGTTGTAGAGCAGAAACATGCAGCATGATGGTCCCTGAGGAACAAGAGTGATCAATGAAATAAAACACTATAAAATTCTACATTACCAGATTCATATCAGGTGAGGCCATCTTTATAAAACAAGTAGTTTGAGTATTCTTCTGGGTTAGTGAATGCCAGTTTACTTTAACACTATGTCACATAGGTATAGACGGACAATGACATTAGAAAATCCAACATAGTACCTGAAGAAAGAGAATTTTAGATAATCTGATACAATTTATCATTTAACACCAAAAAAGATCATTTTTTAATCAGATAACAACCTTCTTCCTAGGACTGTGACATTCTGAATGTTGTTTGAGAGTATTTTTCATTTGTATCTGATTTTTTTTTTTGTTACACCTGCTCTTCATTTACCATTCATCACACCTATAAGTGTACCTACAGTGTATGGTTTTCAGTTCCAGCATTGTTCAAAGTGCTTGAGGTAAAATAAAGTCATGTTGACTCCTGCATGCTCCCTACCTGATGCCTGCTCTCAGCAACCATTACCTCTGAAATGTAAGATTCAAACACCTTAATTAATCCAATTTATAGCTACCAGTCCATGCATATTTGTCTAATAAGCAGAGGAGATGTCTTAGTACAAATACCTGAAGTTTTTACTGATGAGGCGCTTTAACAAGCATGAACAGCAAAGTGACCAAGTTACTAAACCTCCCTGCTGTTCTTTACTTTGGACCATTGACAATGTTGATCAATAATGTGCGCTACACTTATTATTATGTGTTTTCTTTCTCTTTTCGTATGACTGTAATCTTTTTATTTTTGATTATTTCCCCACTAAGCTGGAACTTGAGGTAATAAGTTTCAAAGTTAGTCCCTTGATTTGTGTTTTCACCCTAATATCTGATCCTGATCGTTGTGTTGCTCAGTGATCTTCTACATGGTGACATTGCTGCAGAGGTTCCATCTGTGTCCTCTCTTGTCAGACTTACATTATGCTGAGCTGACAGATTTGTGTTTTCACCCTAGTATCTGATCCTGATCGTTGTGTTGCTCAGTGATCTTCTACATGGTGA
>JAVLVB010000726.1:62024-77070 GCA_032876305.1 Orestias chungarensis
TATATATATATATATATATATATATATATATATATATATATATATATATATATATATATATATATATATATATATATATATATATATATATATATAATGGTGGTAGCTCATGACTTTGGTCTTAACAGCGCTCATGTTGGTAAACACCTACGTTTTGTACTAACCTTCCTCGAACAACATCGTAAACGTTGCTCCTGTATCTCACTTTAGGGGCTGTGGTTTTGTTCAGTTCCCAGACGAGCGGCTTCAGAAGCGAGCGTTGGACGAGTGTCAGGGTGCTGTGGGACTCGGGGGCAAACCTCTAAGGTTGAGCCTGGCTGCTAATAAGTGAGTGATTTTTAAGCCCGGCTACATAAGCTTACATGAGAATATGTGCCGTGTGCAGAAGCATCATCATCTGAGACGTTCACTGGTGTTCCCCTGTCTCCAAGCTTAAAGAACAAACTGCAGCAGCAGCAGTCAGACACCACACAGACATGGCAGTCCAGTTCAGGATACAGATATGACCAGTACGACCAGTACCAGCAGCAGGCGTATCCAGGCTATTACCCCTCATGGGGTTACGATCAGACTGCAGGAATGTATGGATACAGTTATCCTCAGTATGATTACTCTCAGTGTGCCTCTGCACAGGTAAGCACTCTGTTTACACACTTCTCTGTTAATATACAGAAGTCGGTTTCAAATGTTTTCTGTCCTTGTTCCATTTCAGGAAACTGAAGCAGTTGAAGAGGTAGAAGCAGTTGAAGGCAAGTATTTCTATTAATGTGTTTTTCACTACAAGTTATATTGTACTATAGAAGAGAGAACGTTATAAACACGTCTATAATCTGACAAAGGTTTGACAAAAACTGATCAATTTTACAGAAGTTATGTGTTTAATAGGATGTTTAATGTTATAAGTCCAGTTTATTCATGTAGAACGTTTCTGCTGCAAAGTGCCTCACATGATAAAAACACTAGGATGTAGATTAGCCACCCTGTAGTTTACTTACAGTGTTGCTAAACCTCCTGGCATTCATTTTACCCATGTCACACTCAGATTGACTCGTCTAATTTCATCTGCTATAAAACAATTACTATGGAGGAAATTTGCAAGTTTGTCCACTGACAGAAATATGAAGTCTATAATTTTAAGGGTAGGTTTTATTTTAGAAAATCCGACAGAAAATCCCGAAAATTACATTGTTTATCTAAATTTATAATCAATTTGAAGAGAGAAACAAGTATTTGATCCCCCTAGCAAACAAGACTCAAAATTTGTTGGTGAGGACAGCAGGATGGTGAAGCTTTCTGCTCCACTGCTCTCTGCAGATCATCTGTAAATCATTAAGATTTTGAGGCTGTCGCTTCACAACTCGGACCTTCCGCTTCCTCCAAAGGTTTTCTATGTGATTAAGGTCTGGAGACTGGCTAAGTCACTCCATGACCTTAATGTCGTTCTTTTTGAGCCTCTTCTTTGTTGCCTTGGCTGAATGTTTTAGGTCATTGTCGAGCTCGAACACCCATCTATGACATGTTTTTAATGTCATGGCGGAGGGAAGGAGGTTTTCACGGTGATGTGGTGAAGTTGTCCTGTGCCCTTAGCAGAGAAACACCCTCAAAACATAATGCTTCCACCGCCATGCTTGACAGTGGGGACAATGTTCTGTGGGTCATCCTTCCTCCATACACTCAGTTTTTGTCTCATCTGACCACAGCACCTTCTTCCAGTCTCTGTCAGGATCATCTAGGTGATCATTGGTAAACTTCAGACGGGCCTGCACATGTGTCTTCTGGAGCATGGGGATCTTATGGCCACTGCAGTATTTTAATCCATTACAGCCTAATGTGTTACCAATGGTTTTCGTGGTGACTGTGGTCCCAGCTGCCTTAAGAACAACTTCCCCCCGTGTAGATTTCTCACCTTCCTCCTGATCAAGATTACCCCATGAGGTGGGATTCTTCATGGAGCCCCAGATTGAGGTTGATTGACAGTTATTTAGTTTAATTTTTTCAAAATGGCACCAACAGTTGTCTCCTTCTCACCCAGTAGTCCATGCCAGCCTTGTGCAGGTCTATGATCTTGTCCCTGAGATCATTAGAAAGCTCTTGCCCATGTGAGAGACTGACTGATCGGCTCTAGGGACAAGTGTATTTTACACAGATAACAATTTAAGACTTTTCAATGCAGGCAACGAGTTGATTATGAGCATCTAACTGGTCTGTAGGAACTCTTTATGTTTGGAAAGTGAATCAAATACTTATTTCTCTGCAAAATGCAGGTAACTTTATATAGTTCAAACAATGTCATTTTTTGGAGTTTCTTTTAGATATTCTGTCTCTCTCTGTCAAAGTAAGCCTAACTTTGCAATTATAGACTGTTCATACATCTAAAACAATCACAAGCTCGACGCAACAGCAATAGGTTGTCACTGGAAAACACATATTTTAGTAAATTGGTCTCACTGTTGATCAAATAATCTCCAATGATACCACCTCATACATAGTCTGATCATTATCTCTTCATAGCTCCAGTAAATGTTGCTAATTTGGGGTTTCTTAAGAATCATCAGTGTAGGGTACACCAAGTGTACAAAGAGCAGATATATTTCAAACAAATATTTAGGATGTTCAATGAGCCATTAGCTAATCTGTGCATGCTGATGCTGAACTGTAAGAAGGTCCATATTTGGTTTCCATCCTCTTAGTAGGGTGCTCACTTTAGATGTAGACTTTCTATTCTGAAAACAGCAGCAAAGTTGCCAGAGAAACTGTCAGCTGACCTCATCATTGCCAAGATGAAAACCCCATTTTGTCTGGATCTTACTTGCTAGGGTTATCCTTAGATCTAGCCCTCTCCAATCTTACAAGAAAATGGAACATCGTGTCCTTTGTGTTGTAGAACCCGGCCTGGAGGTGGATGTAACGGAGTCTAACAGAACCTTGATTGACCTCAGTGAGGATCTGTACGATGCCCTCATTGAATGCCAATGGAAGCCTCCAGAGTTCTCTGCAGATCAGGAATACATTATCTCCAGCCTGCCTGACCCCATTACCAGCTAAAAGATATAACGTCATTCCTTTTTGTTGTAATTTTTCTTGAGAAACTGTGGAAATAAACAACTTTTTCCCCACAATAAGAGTCCATGAGTGTTAATATAAAGTGAGCGGGCTTTATTTGTATCTCTGTCACCATCTTTGTGTTATAATGCAGTTTTGTGAGCCTGTAAAATAGAAGCTGTGCAAGTTAAATGTGTAGATGAGAGTCTGAACACAAAGATGAGTACATTTTAAGAAATGTAGCTAATTGTGATCCAATTCTTCTGTTTGGGTCATATTGGACGCATCAATTTAGCAGCATGAAGTTCAAAAGTTCAGTTTGACATGAAACAGAAACAGAGAGAGACCTAAAAAGGCTCAACAACCTGATAAAGAAGGCTGGATCTGTTCTGGGGACAAATGGTGAATCTCTGGAGATGATGATGGAAAGAAGGATTTTAGATAAAATCATAGACAACCCTGAACATCCTCTTTATGAGACTGTTACTGGAAAACAGTCTCTTCAGTCAGAGGCTTCTTTAGCTTAGTTGCAACACAAACCCCTACAGAAGATCTTTCCTGCCCACAGCCATCACCTTCTACAACAACTCCTCAGTTAAATGAAATACTCCAACAACATTTAATTTCCCTTTTGGATAAATGAAGTAGTTTTGATTTGATACGCTGCATTTTAAATGTAATTAGAACTAAATAAAGTAAACAATTAGAAGCATTGATAATGGGGATGGATGCAGGAAAAGCTTTTGATTCAGTTAGATGGGAATTTTTGTACAGGGTAATGAAGAAATGTAATTTTCATGAAACTTGTCTCAGGGTGATAAGAGCTCTATTTACAAATCTGACAGCCAGAAATAAAGTAAATGGAAGTTTGTCCCATTCAATCTCAGAATGTGGGTGCAGACAGAGATGTTCTGTGTCTCCATTGCTTTTCGCCATCTTCTTAAGCCAGTGTGTAAAACAACAAAAGGTTATTAAAGGTATAGTTACAGAGGTGGGAGAACAAAACACAGCTTTATTTGGAGACGATTTACTTATCTATCTTGAAACACACAATTTATCTTTACCAACACTTGACTATGTTTGCTGAATTTGGAAAGTCGTCAGGGTATAAAATTAATGTAGAAAAAACTCTTAACTATGAGCCACGCCAAGATTTACAACAGAAATATGAAATTAATTGGAGTCAAAAACCAATGATGTACTACGGTATTACCTTAACACAAGACTTAGGATGGCTGAAATCCTCTAATTATGATTAGCTGATATCTAAAATAAAAGTAGACTTGGATAGATGGAGCTTAATCCACTTTTTAAGTTCACCATCCAGAGTAGAGACAACAAAAATGAATGTTCTCCTCCGGTTTCTGTACATATTTCAAAATCAGGTGTCAGAGAAAGAGTCAAACAAAATGATCTCCAGGTATGTTTGGCAAGGCTTGAGGTTGAGAATTAAATACAGAATACATAGACAGGGGGCCAGTTTTACTTTTTTTAAAGAGCAATTACTATGCCATACAGCATAAAATATTACTAAGTTTATGTGAACCTGACTATTGTGGAAAATGTAAGGACATCAACGAGAAATCATTAGAAAGAGATTCCAGTACAAGCGTTTATATGTGACAGTAAATTGAGATCTATTTTAAAGAAAGGAATAAATCTGTGTCTGGCAGTACCTCATGATATCTGGAATAAGGTGGTAACAAAATATAATTTGTCAGGTTGGTGTAGATTATTGAGGTGGATGGTTATGACACAGACTTTGAGCCGAATAAGTTGGATAATACATTTATCAAAGATATTAGAACTAATGGTTAATGCCTGTAAATCACAGGTGGGTCAAAAAGTTCTTTCTAAATTATATATGACTCTGGAGGATTTAAAAGCCGACACAACGGATTATTTAACGTAGAAATAGGAAAGGGAAGCTAACATTATAATTCCAAGAGAGGATTGGGAAGAAATAAACCAATTACAATGGAAATCTACCAGCTCCACTGTTTGGAGGGATCATGGTTGAAAGAATATATCAAGATACATTTTTTGGGAATGCCCACTAACTCGTCAATATTGGTCCTGATAAAATAATGGCCTTTGGTGAGGTACTGAAAATAAATATCGCTCTCACCTTTGAATGTATATACCTTGGAAAAATGGTCATAAATCTGCAATGACCTGAGGACTATAAATTGTTGAGAATTATCCAGGTGGCTAGAAAAAGACAATTACCAGGAGATGGGTTACTGCCAAATGGTTGAAATATGTAAAAAAAACTGAGAGATAACCTGTCATAGGATTTGAAGGTTGAGTGTAAGTATGTGTTGTTATACTTTCCACTTTGTGTATGTACCTTTAACAGTAGGAAATGGGCGAACACCCTGGTTCTGAGCTACAAACTGTTGTTTTATATTTAGTAAATGTTTTCTGTTTTGATCATTTATTTTGAAACTAATTATGGACAGTAAAGTCTTTAAGACTGTTTCTTTTCAAGGGACCTGGTTGTAAATGTATCCAGAATGTTAATGTACCTTTTCTGTGTTTGAAAATTTGAATAAAAAGAATTAAAAACAAATAAAGCCAAGAAATCAGGTTTATGTAAGCATTCACAGCTTCTGATATGAAGCTGTTTAGATGTGTCTACAGCTTCAGCAGATTCCATCTGTGGTAAATCCAGTTGGTTGGACATCATCTAGAACAGCATCCTAAGCCTATAGATACTAGCCAATCTGCATTTTTTGCAGTTGTAATTTCAACTGTCAGCATTTTTTGGTCACCATAGAAGCTACACTTGGTGTGGCAGTTCGGCAGATGTGACAGGTGTTTGGTTAGGGATATCAGCTGGTCATGCTGTCAGCAACGTTCTCCATCTGCTGATATTAACTTTTCTGTTTTCAGTTTCCTCTGCATCTTTTTGTACATTTTATCTCTATAAACACCCAGCTGGTCGCCGTAGATGGTCACTTATACTGTTAACAGTTTCTTCTTGTTAATGGTTTGTTTTTCCTCTCCACTGTCGCTACATGCATGCTCAGTATGAGGGATTGCTGTAAAGTCAACAACAACACAAGCCATTGTTTCAGTGTGATAATCGAAACCCCAAAGCAATAACACCATTCAGTATTAACACTACGTCAGTCCAACTGTTACACTGCTAGAAGTAACATGTATATATTTGGTTACATTGTGTAGTTTCAGATATTTTTTTAATGCATAAGATGCACACATAATTTCTCTTTTTAGTAGTTATCTAGTTCATATTGAATCAATTTAATGTGCAGTTTTAACGCCTTCTCAACCAACAAGTATACTGTGTATTATATAAAATTTCTAAAGATAAATAAATATTTCCATTTATTTATGTCCTTGCTTCAAGGAATATTGTAATAACCTCTATTTCTTACTGATGCACTGAAACTTTGTCTTGAATGACTGTCTTTGCTGTCATTCAGCAATAAAATCTATTAATACAGAGAGAAGAAAACATGATCTATATATATATATATATATATATATATATATATATATATATATATATATATATATATATATATATATATATATATATACATATATATATCATGTTTTCTTGTCTCTGTTTCATGTCAAACTGAACTTTTGAACTTCATGCTGCTAAATTGACGCGTCCAATATGACCCAAACAGAAGACCTGCTCTCTCAGATATGTTGATTGTAGTATACTCAAATATATGTGTCAAAAACCACACATGATGGTGTTGAATTTTAACACATATGATGAATCAGCTCATGAAAGACTTCTAATGTGTTATTTATTACATAACTTACATGTTAGTCATTTTTAGCCGAATCAACACAAATGTGTGTAAAAACATTTTATTTTCACACATTTATCTATAAATAATAAATAGAGCAAAATACAGCAATATCTATTTAAGGATATTATAGCTACTTTTAGAAAAATCATAACATATAGGAAAACATTGTGTTTGCTGCATCATGTATGAAAGTGATTAAACAAAGTTACAATACAATAATAATCATACTTTTAATGTTTGAGTTAAAGTAAAAAGTCATAAATAACAAAATAGAAAACATATTAAAAAAAGCAGTTTTCAATTACAGGAAGTATTCCATATGAAGGCAGCATGAAGTAAATTATGTCTATCAAACACGCATGCAAATATATGTTGAAATATACAACACGAAGTGTTGCCAATTTTACACATTGTGTGTTAAAATGAACACACAATGTGCTTTAAAGGTATTAACACATATTTTGTTCTGTGTTTAACACATCTCTTATAGGAGGGTACTGATTGGACAAAGGTGAGAACATTACTGAGTGATCAGAAAGTGACCTTCAGTGATTTATTATTTACATATAAATTAGACATTGTGTGCCTGATCATACTTTATGGTGTATCTGAGAGTTTTCTGGGTTCAGACGAAAGGGCAGGACAATGAGAAGAGAGAAGAGGCAGAAATTCATGTGAACATGCCGGATATTGGGGATGATGAAGAGCTTCATAGAGACACCTGACAATTTGACAGATAATCCAGATGGAAAACATGTGGTAGAAGACCTAAAAGGTCGGAGCCAACGAAGGTCTAAGATGGAGATGGAACAATGTCACATCAAAACGGTGTTTATTCATGTAAACATTTTAGTAACAGTACATAAAAAATATTTTCTTAATCTTTTCCACAGTCCATGTTAATGTAAGTTGGAGTTGAAATATTTACTTTGTATACACAGAACCTCTGTCCCTCATACCCTGTTTTTAACTGGCATTTATAATTGTTAAATATTTATTTATTATTATTATTTGTTCCCCCTTGTCCTCTTCAGCATCATTGCTAGTAGAATGAGTTTCTGGCTGCCATAGAATCAAGAATCAAGAATCAGTTTATTTCTATAGCGCCAATTTACAACAGGTGTCGTTTCAAGGCGCTTTACAAGAAAATCAATAAAAATCAAACATACATTATATATAACAAATAACAAATTATAACAATCAACAATATAACAAATCAATTTGAAAAAAATTCCAGTCTAAGGAACCCCAGCAGATTCATGGAGTCATTGACTTGCAGCATTCACTCCTCTGGAATCAGCAGACAGAAACAATGGCTTGTGCAGTCGTTGACTTTACACCAATCCCTCATACTGAGCATGCATGTAGCGACAGTAGAGAGGAAAAACTCCCCTTTAACAGAAAGAAATGTCCAGCAGAACCTGGATCAGTACAAGCAGCCATCTGTCATGACCGACTGAAGGTTTGAAGAGACAGAAAACTAAATTACATGCAAATGAAAGTAGAGAAGTAGAAAAATAGAGACTAGTACTAGTCACCTAGTACTTTGAGTACCTCCCGGATGGCCGAGCTCCTCATCCTATCTCTAAGGGAGAGCACAGACACCCATTTCAGCCTCTTGTATCTGGGATCTCGTTCTCATGACCATAGATTCGGGTAGGAACGTCTTTCGAGAGCATCGCTTTTTGGCTCAGCTCTCTTCACCACGACAGACCAGTACAGCGCTCGCATCACTGTAGATGCTGCAACAATCCGTCCATCGATCTCCCGCTCCATTTGTCCCCCATTGGTGATCAAGACCCCAAGATACTTAAACTCCTCCACTCGAGGCAAGACCCCCCCCCGACCCGGAGAAGGCACTCTACCCTTTTCTAGCTCAAGACTATGAGCTCGGACTTGTAGCCACTGATTTGTATCCTGGCCACGTCACACTCGGCTTCAAAACGCTCCAGCAAGAGCTGCAGATCACGAGCTGCTGAAGCCAAAAGGACCACATCATCCACAAAAAGCACAGATGCAATCCTAAGGTCAACAAATCGGATCCCCTCAACACCTTGGCTGCGCCCAGAAATTCTATCTATAAAAGTTATGAACAGAATCGGTGACAAAGGGAAGCCTTCGCGGAGTTCAACTGTCACTGGAAATGAGCCAGACTTACTGCCGGCAATGCGGACCAAGCTCTGGCACTAGTCATACAGGCACCTAACAGCCCGTATCAAAGGGCCTGGTACCCCATACTCCTGGAGTACCCCCCACAGGAACTTCCAAGGTACACGGTTGAACGCCTTCTCCAGGTTCAGCGTTCCACAAACAGGGGGAAAACCACACTGCTCTTGTGAACCTGTAAAAAAACAGAAAGATTAAGGTTGCAGTTTCACTGCTTCACAGCTCTGTGCTCTTGGTGTTACTGTTGCTAAGCCTCAAAACTATAAGTAAGGTAAGGGTGGGATCAGCTGCTCACCAGTCATTGAGGTTATATCGCCCTCTACAGTCCCCCTAGTGAACTATATCTGATTTTTTTCCCCCTTTTCTTAAAACAACGCTTTGACGTATGTACATTTCATCGTTAGTCAAAAGCTGAACATTTCAGTAGAAATGATCAAACATGCTGTAAAATAATGTCATACTGTCACCATTATGGGCTTGAATCTGATCCAAATGTAGTTTTCATCCAAGTTGACTGATGTCTCTTTGTAATGCTGACCAAACATTGGCCTCGGCAGGAAAAGGTAGAGCCCTGCCTGTTCAGTCTTCATCTGTATTTAAAGTGTTTTCTGTCTGCTGGACGCCTCAATTCCCATATTAATGTTGGTTTGTTCCTTTGGTTTGATGCATGCGTCACATCTCCATTTATTTTTTCGGTTTTCCCTTCATACCCATGTGATGTTATTAATCCTATTCACTTAAACCTAAATACACCAACACACCATTTTGTTCATGTTCAGCGGGAATCATGTCTCTGATGTTCTTCCTCAGATACCAACCAGGCTCTGCGACTCTGTCTGGGCACTAAGACGACAGGAGCAGAATTCGGTGCCATCTCTGCCCTTAGCATTAACCATGACTGCTCACGGCTTCTGTGTGGATTTGCAAAGGGTCAGGTCAGTTCAATTTTACTGGCTTCTGTAGTTTTCAGAAGAAATGACAGAACGCTGCTTGGAGCCTTGGTTTAGTAGCAAAAGTCACAAAGGTTACATGGAACATGAACACAGTTGAGTTTTAAATAGCGCTGTGCTTTTCTGTGGTGAGATGGGACACATCAACTGCCGTCCTCAAGAGTTGTGTTCTGTGTGTTTCTGATGTATTTCTGCTCTAAAACATCAGGAATATCCCCTCAGCACGGTATAAAGTCCTACAAAGATCTCATAATAATCGTTCAGTTCTACCAGGCAAGCTCTGCTAGTGTCTGATTCACTTCATTCTTATTTACACTGGAACTTACTGAATCCAGCTAATTCCTAATCAGTAGAGTTGAAATGATGGCTTTATAAAACTGTGACGCTTCTTTTTATCCCAGTTATTTAGAAGAAAGCCGACACATAGCGGTTGTGTATTAGTCTGTGTTGTTACCAGGCTCCTGTCTTCTGTCTGCTTTGCTTGGTCAGATCACAATGTGGGATCTTGCCAATGGAAAGCTACTGAGGACCATCACGGATGCCCATCCTCCTGGGACAGCCGTCCTCCATGTTAAGGTGAGGTCTTCCTAAAACAGAGCATCTTAAAATGGCTGGTGTTCAGTTTAAAGAAAAAATGATGCTGAGATGTAACGTTAGGCATATTCTAAACCAGAAAATAAGATTTATCAGCTTGTTCTGTGACAATCCCAAAACCTTTTCCATCATCTGGCTGCTTACCAGTCGGATGTGAGATGGACTGAAGCTAAACTTAAAGCATGTATGAAGTAGTGAAATAAATGGTGATTTAAATAAAATGGGCTAATACGTATAATAAGCTCAGGGCTTTCTGAAAGTGTTTTAACACAAACATCTATGTTTAGTAAAATATAAGGAAATACAGGTGGAGTCTATAGTCTGGGACTGGACTTTGTTTGGCTGCAAAGGCACAATTATATCGTCATATCATTTGACAGTGGTGATGCATCAATACACAAACAGCTGAAAGTAATCTAAGTATGAGTCTTTATTCAAGATTAAAGTAAAACTCTCATCTTTACAGGACATATTTTACTATTGCTTCTTTGTTTGCAACATTTTTAAACGAATATGTTCAAATAACAGCAGACATTATTTACGGTGAGATTTTAAGTCTAGTTCATTTGTGCAGCCCCTATTAACAGTACAGGCCATCTCAAGGCTCTTTACAGTAGAAAACGCCTAAAATATTCAAACTTGATGATCATAGTTTAGTCTGATGCGTAATAGAATGTGTGAAATAAGTGACTGAACAGGTTTAGGATCAACAGGACTTTATTTTCCCTTGTTTATGAGATATGCTTCTCTAAACAGTGGAACTGAAAGTATTTGAAATTATTTACAATACATTGGATCAATTGACACTAACTGAATTAAAACACATTAGCCAGGGGCTCTGAGATGTTTGAGATCTATAATCTTTTATAATCCAACAGAAAATTGTAATTTGAGTATGTAAACACAACAAGCTGAACAAGCTTCATTTATTAAAGGAAAAAAGTTTATTGAAACCAATTTGACCCTATAAGAAACAAGGCTCTTTCTTGTCTAAGTCCTTAATTAACTGTGCCTAACTCTATTTTAGAAATGTCCCACCTTTATTACCAGAACTGCACAAACTGCACATAACTACACTAATGCAGCTTATAAAAAAGACCAACCCATGATTTCCCATCATAAGACAAACAAAGTCCTAAACATCTGTCATTCTGAAAGTCAAATCTGATACATTGGGGTTTCAGAGAAACATAGTGTCAACAATTGACCATAAATGGACGAAACATGGAAAGTGAAGAACCTCCCCGGCAGTAAGTGTCATCACAAAATTGCCATATTTTTCTATAACTATAAGGCGATTTCTCAAAAATTGCCCGTGCGCATTATTAAAAAATCAGTCAAAATGTGGTTGGGCTACTTTGGCGAGAGCTCTGCTTGATGGATTGTTGGACTACTTTCTGCTGACAGCGGGAAATATGTGCACCATTAGTGCCCATCTCACCTGTGAATTTGAGTGAGCCACGCCTCCAGCCGACAGATGCACGTGTGAGCTGAGCGAGCGGTTAATCAGAATTAAGCACGTGTACGAGCAGCTCCACACGGACGTGTGTGAGATTCGTGCGCACGCACTTAAAATGATTGTTGCTTCAGCAGATCTGAGCTCTCAAATGAGTTTCACTGTGCGCTCAAACTTAGTAGCACTAAAATCAGGCCATATAAACGAGCGATCAAAGTTAGGCGAGCAGCATCTTTTAGCATGAATTTTATAATACGGTGCAGCTTGTAGCAGAGAGAATATGGTACTCTCTCCACAAAGTCATCAACAATTCATTGAAGGAACCCAGAACATTAACTAAGACCCTGGAGGCCTCAGGTCAGAGGTCATTATTCAACAATAAGAGAGAGACTCTGAGCAACAATGGTTTCAGGCCAGAACCAATTCTGACCCAAAAGAACACAAAGGCCCTTCTCTTATTTACTAAACTGGTGTAAAAGTACCACAGCAACAGATGCTGACAAACTTACTGTAAACGAAAGAACCCTCAACTCTGAAAATTCTGAGGGAGAATATCTGTTTATCGGTTCTTTAAGTTAAGCAATAAACAGCAGCAACCCTCCACAGGGTTGTTAAAAAATCCTAAAGGTGAAAAAGGATTTATTCTATTAGATGTGTCAGGTTCAGTCCTTTCAGTATGTTTTATAGGTTGTCCACAGGGGTCACGCGAGCCACGCCCAGCTGAAACGAGTCCTGGAGGGTTAAAAGGAGCGGTGGACTCACTTCTCGTCGCCTCAGTATTAGTTGCATTTGGTAACGTACATCTCTGAGCCAGCCTTCTTATGTCTAAGTTTTAATCTCCAGTTTAGTTTTTGTCTCTAGCCATTCTCTGTAGTTTGATCGTCACTCGTTCTATGTTTTGGTATTTTGTTACTTTGCCTTTTTCCCCTTCGCCGTTCTCATCGCTTCCTGTGTTCCCCTTTCCCCAGGTCATCCACTGAGTAAGTATACTCATCTTACAGAAAACTCTCCGGTCTGCACAGCCATCTGGTTTCCCCGCTGCTTCCTCCAGCTCTGTGTGCTCGCTCTCCTTCATCCTCTCTCCGCCGCACAATACCCCTCGGACAACCAACCATAACATTACTGGAAGGACTCACCACTCAATCCTCCTGGCGTTCATCAAGTAAGATCGTTCCTGTTCATTCTTCCAATCCGTTCCTTGCACAATATTCCAACTCTGCTTACCTCACAGTGTTCCCGGTTTCCCACATTGTCCTCTGCTCCTCCGAGTACCGTTTGCCTCTGGTCCCCGCCTCTGTAAGACATCTGAAATTATTCTGTTCCCTGTTGTCACTTCACCAAGCTCTCACTGCTGTCGGATTACTCACTTGTGCTTCACGTTGCCATCAGACGTCCTCATCTTTGGTTCCTTTGCCGTTGTCGATGCCGCTGCTGATCACCGCTGGTTCCCATTGCCGCTGGTTTCCCGTCTGCTGTTTATTCCCCTGGTCCAACAACACATCATCCATTCCAATAAATCCTTATTAGTATACTCCTGAGAGTTCTGTGGTTTATGTGGATCCGCAGACTAAACATTATGACAAGATGATCTTTTTATTAATCTGAAACAAAAATAAGAGAACATTTAGATTTAGTAAGGAAATAATTGATGTTTTTAGTCAGTGTAAATGTAAATTATAAATGTAATTCATGTTTCTGTCACATACGCAGTGATGCTATGAGCTAACAGACTGGATCTGTTTGTAGTTCACAGATGACCCAACTCTGGCAGTGTGCAATGACAGTGGAGGATCTGTGTTTGAGCTTACGTTCAGGTTCAGGCTTTACTTCAAGTGAGCTCGCGCTTAAACTGGCCGAAATGTTTGGGGTAAAAGTAGAAGGGAAAGTGCATTTAGGCTGTACTCTGCTGTGATACATGGACTGTTACTGCTGCTTTCCACAGGAGGGTGATATGACTGCTCTCCTATCCATCCAGGCTGTCATCTTGTGAAGTTTGCGGACGACACAGCAGTGGTTGGATGCATCACAAACAGGGATGAGTCCAGCTACAGGCAGGAGGTGGAACACCTGGAGGGTTGGTGCAGAGAAAACAACCTCTTCATTAATGTAAAGAAAACCAAGGAGATGATGTGGACTTCAGAAGGGGCAAGCATGCCCACCTCCCCCTGCACATGGGAGGATCTGCGGTGGAAGTGGTCTACAGCTACAGGTACTTGGGTGTACACCTTAGCAACAACCTCACCTGGAGCAACAACACTTCCATTCTGGTCAGGAAGGCACACCAGCGGCTCTACTTCCTCAGGAGGTTGAGAAGAGCTGGACTCGGGAGCTCAGTACTCACCTACTTCTACAGATGTGTGGTGGAGAGAGTCTTCTGCTCCAGCATCAACGTGTGGCATGGAAGCTGCTCTGCTGCAGACAGGAAAGCTCTGCAGAGAGTGGTGAAGGCTGCACAGAGGACTGTTGGAGTCAGCTTTCCCAGCACCACAGACATTTATACCTCCAGATGCAGGAAGAGGGCCTCCGGCATCATAAAGGACCCCACACACCCAGCACACTCACTTTTTGTCCCGCTCCCCTCAGGCAGGAGGCTGCGGAGCATCAAGTGTAAAACCACCAGACTGAGAAACAGCTTCATTCCTGAAGCTGTGAGACTCTCAAACCCACGCAAGGACAATTACAAATGAAAAGCACTTTCGCATTTACCCTGCACTGTTCACTTTAATATCACACTTTAAAATTTCACTTTAAAATGTCAATTAATACTTGCACTCCGAATTTTCATTGCTGCTATGTCCGAAGTCCCATATTGTAGATTCTGTTTCCGTATTGTAGATTCTGTGTTGTTAAATCCTATTTCTCGTATAGTTCTTTATATTTTATTATACTATTTGCACTCCGAATTTTCATTGCTGCTATGTCCGAAGTCCCATATTGTAGATTCTGTGTTCAATCCTATTCTCGCAGAGGTCTTATAATTTATTAAAGTATTTAAAATTGCTATCAGGGTGTAAACTGGACCGGGGGATTAGAATTTCGTCCCA
>JAVLVB010000726.1:92521-104535 GCA_032876305.1 Orestias chungarensis
AAACCCATAAGGAGGAAAATTATGATAAATGCCACGTAGGGTCTCTCTCTCTCTCTATAAATATAAAGAGAGAGAGAGATAGAGAGAGAGATAGAGAGATACAGAAATAGAGAGATATAGATAGAGAGATATAGATAGAGAGAGAGAGAGAGAGAGAGAGAGAGAGAGAGAGAGAGAGAGAGAGAGAGAGAGAGAGAGATAGATAGATAGAAGAAAAATAGCTGCATTCCTATAACTCGGTGTTTCTAATCGACATGCAGAGAATATGATTGTTGTCTGGATGTCAGAGGCGGTAGGGGGCGCTGTTTCTCTGCTGTTTCTCTGCTGTTTCTCTTCTCTGCTGTTTCTATTCTCTGCTGTTTCTCTTCTGTTTCTCTGCTGTTTCTCTTCTATTTCTCTTCTGTTTCTCTGCTGTTTCTATTCTATTTCTCTTCTGTTTCTCTGCTGTTTCTCTTCTCTGCTGTATCTCTGCTGTTTCTCTGGGTCCAAACACCTCCCTCTGCCTCCTGTCTCGCTGCTGATGATGGGTTGGAATCTGGGCAACAGTTTGAGTGACTTTAAGCTGGGCTTGATCAACATTGAGGATGTGACGGACTGATAAAAGGATATTAGTGCGTCCTCATCTCATCTGCAGGAACACTGGAGGATTTCTGCACCTTAAAGAGAGCTTTCTCCTGAGTATCATCAGCTGCAGTCAGACCAAGTGCTGGAGGCAGAAGTGATGGTGCAGGATGGTGAAGGAAAGCTTCTGCAGTGTTAGAGGAGACAGCAGTCCTTCACTCTTCATCTGAGGTAAAACCATTTTCTCCTCCCACAGAACAAACTGAACACTAGTTTAACATGAAGCTGCTCCCACGGCACTACGGTCCCTGTCTGGTGTTAAGGCATTTTGAGCTTTTGCTCATTTCCGTTCTTTGACGCATTTGACGCCCAGGAAGGTCAGACAGACATTTCTGCTCCTCTTGTGATACAACTTGTGGCTTCCCTGGAGCGAGCTGGCTCTTTACCAGCTGCTCCCCTGGTGGGGAGACCCTGAGTAATGACTCCAGGCCAGCTGGGAGACAGAACAATGGAGGTCACAGTGTTGTAAGTGTTTGCTGGAACATGTCAAGTGTGTAAAGTTGAGCTGAGCTGCTCTGATTTAATACTGCTCCAGCAGTCATGGTGTGATTCTAGTCCCTACATGAGGACACACAAATGTCATGGCAGCATTAAAGCACACATACAGCATGAGGGGGCAGTTAAAAATGTAAAGGGGGCATCTTCATTCATACATTTAAGGTGATTATGTCAACTAAAGGAACAATCTTGACAGTTAGAGAAAACAAGATTCAGGTTATCTATGTAGCTCCAATTCACTGCACACTTCGTCTTAGGGCACTTTACAAGAAAATCTTTTTATTCCAATTATAAATACATGATAACAGTTTTCAGTCTAAAGAAACTCAGCTAACAGAACCAGCCCAGGTGTGGTTACTATTGAGAGAAGAAGACTAATAGAAAACAAAAGGTTAACAAGGTTGAAATAACAGTAACTAGGTAAATTGGACAAAGGGAGAAAGTAGCAGAGAGAGAAGTGGTCAGATTGTCCTCCAGCAGTCTAAGCCTATAGCAGCAGAACTATAGAAATAAGTAGAATCTTAAATTCTATTCTGGATTTGACAGGGAGCCAATGAAGGGAAGCTAAAATAGCGGAGATATGATCTGAACTCTTGCTGCAGCATTTTAGATCAACTGAGGACTGTTAACAGTGTTTTGTGAGTTTATCAATCAAAATCTATGTTAAAATCATTATAATGAAGCAAAATGGTGTTAAATAACCTGAGGTTTGTTGTATTTTTTGAATATTTGAATTATCTCTTCTGAGCTGAATAGCTCATTTTCTCTTTATTTGAATAGGGGGCAGAAATATCATTTTATGCTCCTTTTCATTCATCCCTATTAAGCTATTATATATTTGTTATATATATATATATATATATATATATAAATCACATGGGGTGGGGTGGGGCTCTCAGCTGACTGCAGGCAGAGAGCGAAAATAACAGCGATGCGAAGCAGAACCTCAGTAAGACGATCAATTATTTTAGGCAGGTTTGATTTGAGGGGTCATTGCCTCCTCTTGCCCCAACGTTTAGCCGGCTCCAAAGCAGTCTAAAGCAATCATGTTCTTATAAAAGAATTGCTGCATCTTTTATCATCTTAAAAGAACATTTTCATGGAGTGTTCAAAGCAGTTTACTGATTTTGAAAACACTTTTAAGCTAATAGTGTAATTAAAACAGGGATGATTTGCCTGAACCGGCTATTGCTGTATACACACAACTATAAATAAAATAAACCAACCTTCTTAAACTATACATTCAAAGATGTTCATATAAAAAATGATTTTTTTCCCCATTTGGTGTTGTTTTGTTTCTTCAGATAAACCCGGATGTGCGGCTCATCAACCAGGAGCTTTAAAACCACCGGCAAGAAAGTTTATTTAAGCCTTTGTCCTCAAATCTAATTAAAGATTACTCTGCGTTTATCTACCCCATTTCTCTCTCCCAGATCTTTGATGTGACAAAGAAGAACACAGAATTACGTATGTAAACATAATAAGATTTATTAAAACATTCAGCTGAATGGAGACACACTCACCTGACCATTTAAAGCCCAGCAGTAATGTCTGCCTTAACACTGGCTGCTACAGTTTTTATGGATCTCCAGTTACAATGACTTAAGGGGGAACTTGTCCTACGGAGGTCAGAGGTCGCATTCCTGTTTCTTAGCCTGCACCCTGGTTACCTTCAAAGGAGTCATCATGTTTCCATCCAAGCTCTCGCCTTTGTCCCATTAGCTAATTCACCTCACACGTTTTATTCATGCAAACACTTGCAACAAAAATGAAGACACAATCCATACACCAGCAACTTCAAAGATATTAACAGATCACATAAATGTGCAGTTGTAATTACTTCATAAGATACTCATTTTTAGCATGAATATGATGCCCGAATTGGTTTAAGTCTTTATGAATCGATTCTGTTGTTTATAAGCCACTTTGGAACCACATTGACTGTATGCTTCATTATCAGTTATCAATTATCAGGGGTCTGGTCAAAGGCGCAGCAGCTTAAGCAAAGAGGCTCAGATCTCCCTCTCCCCAGCCATTAGGGCCTGCTTCTCCAGGGAGGTCTCAATTTGTTCCCAGGCCAGGTGAGAGACATAGTGTGGAACACGTCACCAGGAATGCTTTTAGGAGGCATCCAAACCAGAGGCTTAAACCTCCTCACCTGCCTCCTCTCCATGGGAAGGAACAGAGACTGTACGTGAGCTCAGATGTTTGCAGTGTCATAATTCTCTACCTGATTTCTCTGCAGATTTTGTCAAAAAAAGTAGTGTGTTCAAGGTCTTGCCTTGAAAAAGGTCTACTGGCGTCTCACCAATTAACGCAAAAGTATCAGTTAACCTGTCAGAATATTTTAGCATTATCTGGGCTTTCCCTTAACATCTAAAGCAATATTATTGAACATTTTTTAAACTTCTGATTTTGAATATATTCATTTATTAATACCATAGGTTGTATTATCTCTCTAATTATGATAATTAGCAAATAGAAATAATTGAGGTAATTCTAACTGACCTAAAAGAGGTCTTGTCGTCTTTAAGTGTTTTTTTTGTGTGTGTGAACTTCAGACTATTAATGATGAGATACACTTTTATTACATTGTTGTTATATATGCTCACTGTTCCTGAACATTAAACCATAAATAATAAAAAAGGATTTTTAAGTGCATCTAGAATTTTAGGTTATCAAACCAAATCCTTGCGTTTAAAATATATTAACTGGTAAGATATTATTTTGTAAGGTTTAATTTAAATGCTGTAATAGCGATATTAACTTACAAAGGTATTTTAGTTTTATGCAGCTGTTTTAATTAAGATGAGTGGGATCAGCTCACATATATCTGCCTAATCATTTTAATCAACTGTACTCAATGTCTAGTAAATATCCGTACCACTCCAGTTGTTTGTTTTTCATCAGTTATCTTAATTGGCAAAGAAAATACTATAAGCTCCTATTATATTTATTCTGCTCGGTGAAATAGGTTTTATCAACAGTGATTCTTTACATGTACGTTTCTCACAGAAGTCTTGCAGAGACGAAAACGGTTAAAGCCATGAAGACTGACGTGTCCAGAGGTGTGACGTCACCATCGTCCGCCTGCAGAGGGAAGTCACGTTTCCGTCTACGAGGCAGAATAAAGAGGGACCGAATGATTCGAGGCAAGCTTCGCATCCGCTCCATGCCTGGAGCGTTCCTGGTGCTGGGGGTCATTGTGGTAGTTGTTGGCACTGCTCTGGCTGTAGCCGGCTATTGGCCTCAGTTTTCAAGATCCTCCAGCCTGGAAGATACAGAACAGGAGGGCATTTCTGATTCACAGCCTTCCGGTTTGAGTCTGGGCACCAGGGTTTTTTTTTCTACAGCCAGTCTCCTCCATGGTGAACGCATGAAGCTCCTGGGGCCGGTTATCATGGGAGTTGGACTGTTCATCCTGATATGTGCAAACACTGTCCTGTATGAAAATAGGGATAGAGAGACTCTAATGCTGCTAGCTCAAATGCGCAATGTCATCTGCTCTGTATCAGCAGCTGTTCCCTCCGCAGGCCTCAGAGAGTTAGCAGCAGCTAACTCTATGACCAAACATTACCAGTGGGTAAGCAGTCTGCCTGCTGCGCATCTCAACATCATGTGTCTTCAGCAGGTTGCATGCTCTGAGCCGCTACTCCAGACCACCTACACCAGCGACCAGGAGAGCAGTGTGGAACACATCTGTGATCGAGCAATCCAGAAGACTGAAGCCGTTTATCACCAAGAGTCAGAGCCTCTCCCCTCACTCCCCTCATCCTGCTGTAATTCATGTGAACACTATCCAATAGACAATAATTCACAGACACGGGAAGAGCTCTTGAACAGAGACTTCTTCAGTCTACACGCTGCTCCACTCCTTAAGCTCAACTGGTGCCTTGTGTCTGCCAGTTCCATGTCTAACCTGAAGTTGGAAGAGGTGGATTTTCCAGCTGCCCAACACAGACGTTCTCACAGTTTGAGCTACAGGACTAAGCCTCACAAAGCTCAAATTGGGCTGCACTTCGAGAAAGAGCTCTTCCCATTCAAAAAGAATAATCCGTCAAATAAGCAGCAAATCAAGAAACAGGAAACATGTTCCCAGGGTTTCGAGAGGATTCCTGTGGAGATGACGAATGCAGAGGAAGATCAAACTCATGGAAGTTGGCCTCAATTAGAATTGGGAAGTGGGAGACGATTCCTGAAGCTGGAGAACAAAGAGGACTCTGTGGACAAACTGCTGGAACAGTTGGAGCAGCAGAGTTTTGGCTCTGGACCGTTCTAGTGACGGTTGCTGAGTAAAAAAGCCAAAAAAAAGAAAATATTTTTCTAACTTTAGTTTTAAATGATTTTAAAACATATATTATTTAACATCAGGATTCTCAATTGTCAAAATGTTAGTTAATGAAATATTGGAATATTAATTAAGAACAACTTTTTAAAGAGGAACAACATTGTACCTTCCCTAAACGAGTTAAGATATTATTTCCTTTTTTGGTTTGGTTTGACTTGTTTCCAGTAAATAAAGTTTGCTGTTGTAGTAATGGCAGAAGCAAAGTTATTTCTCTTTAAAGCTTTTTGGACCATATTTATCAGGACTCCTGATGCCATAAACTGCTTTCAGCCTAAAAAATGCAACTATCTTAAACTGGACATTTTAACTTATGTTCCTGATGACAAATGCAATGCATGTTGGTAAGTTATATTGAACTACATATGCAAGGTAAATGTCACTGTTGGTCTAGTATTTATACTAAAATAATTGTAGAATTTGTTGCAACTTTTATTCTAATCTATCGCAAACATTGCTTCAATCCTGCTTTTTGTATGTCTGCATTCCCAGTTCACATGGACTGCTTTCTTTCATTTTGGGACATCATTGACTCAACTTTGAGTTACTCCTCCAAATATGTCTCCTTAACTTGCACTTTGTGAAACCGATCATTTGAGCTGAAATGTTTGTACGACAGACATGAACAGTCTTCCCCAAAATCTTATTTCTGTGAAGTTATTGTAATTTTGGTGCTTCAGTGTTTTTTATATTTGAGAATTTTGAGCAAACATCAGCTCTTCTTTAATTGTTTTCTATAAGTAAATCGAACCATTAACGACTGAAATTACATTTAAAAAGAGTTCCTATATTCAAAAACATATGGCAGTATAATTGAACTGGGTTCTGTTGATGCCTGGACTTAAGTTTTAGCTTAACAAACACAAGCCTATCGTTCCAGGACAGCAAGCCTTAATGGTTTTCTTCTGTCTCATTACATCTGCCATACTAAGGGAAGGTTATTGTGTTTGACAAACCTGAAGTCAATGTGAACATTTTGTCAACGTTTTGGTTTGCTTGTGAGCTGATTCAGACAATCAATGCAAGTTATGCTCTACACAAAGTCTTCCACCAATTCCATGAATTTTAGACATACCTCGCTAGTTTGGGAAGTCTTTTTAACATGTCAGCTTCCTGAAACAACTGGTATGTGGTAACCCGCTGCTGCATTCCTGCTTTCTGCTGCTTTCCACCCTACATCGTCCCAGCAGCTTCCCATGGCTTTCAAAGTCATAGCTGGCTACTCTTCCCTTTAAGCTGTGGAGATTTTTCTCACTCCATGACCTGTTGAGCAACATGGGAGTTGACTGATGAGGTTTAGATACATATTGCAAATGCAGAAATATATTTGATAATCTGTAAAACAGTTCTGCATGAGTTGCTGAACTGTAGTTTGAAAGTGTGCATTTACCGGATGAAACAGACAGACAGACACTTTCAGACGTCCATTTGTGAAGCAGTTCGAAATGTTTTCAAACATTTAAAATGTGAAAGACGTTTTTTGTTATTTGTGACTAACAATAAAAAATAAAAAAACATGTTCTTCCAACTGCTCTATGACATAGTTTCACAAACGTACTTTTTTAAATTTCCGTCACACCGTGGAGGACCATTAGCTTCTGGAAATGTTCACCTGAAGCACCTAGGCTAAAAATGATATAAATGTACTAGATAGTACGAGAAAACAGACATTTTGCTTTTCTCCGTGATTTTAAAGCCTCATTCCTCCTAAATATTTTTCTTCAACTGCATATGTTAATGGATATTAAGAGTCAGTCAGTCATTGTGTGTAGCTAAACTTTTTAACTGTCCTCCCTAGACTTTAAAATAATGCATTCTTAAATAGTTAACCCTCATTTTTACATTACCTCAATGTTTACACATTTAAATTGAATGGGAAGTTGTCTTCAAACACACATAGTATACCGTAGATGGTCTATTTGAGTAAAATCTCCAATTTAAACAATTTGTGACTAAATAAAAAGAATTTTACTGTTAAATTGGATTGACATGAAATTTAAATGGACTTTGATTAGAAAAGATTACTGCTGAATCTTTCAGATTTTTATTGTTTTGGATGAGACCCGAATTATACATTTTGTTCCATCAGTATTTATCATATGATATTTTGTCCTTACTTCTCCACTCTTTGGTTGATACTGTATGTATTTGTATTTATGAGAACAGTCACATCTACTGACATCCCTTACTTCTCTTTCACTTCAAGGAATGTTTGATCTAAAGTAAGTCCATCTGAATGTTTTTTAATTCTTTGGGTGAATTCAACAAAAAAAGGGACATTATGGACGCATTCTGCCTTTAATGTTTCAGTGTTTGTGTTGTCTGGTGTCTGTTAAATATATAACAAGTAATATTGATGTGACATAACAATCAGTATAGTGTCTTGTCTTGTGTATGTAACAGACCTAAATGTAAAAATGATGCCTGTATTACTGATATGAAACCTTTACTTAACAGGAGATACAAACTACTTTACAAAACTCTTTGTCGAGACAGATATTACAGCTGTGCTGTTGCTGTCTTAAGTATTGGTGTCTCAAAACTGTCCCTGACTGTACATTTGTACATTTTAAAGCATATAAAGATTTTATATGCATTAATGGATCAGTGATGTCCATTTTTTTTCTTCTGTTTTACATTGCGAACTACATCACTTCTAAGATCATGTTCTGGTTGTAACGACTAGTTGGGAGTTTAAATGCTCTTGTGGCAATTATTGTCAGCTGACCATGGGGCACACATAATTCTTTTCTCTCCTGATTAGGTTTTACAGATTTTGTGGCCCCCTTAGGACAGACATATAATGCAGTTCTATATGATCTCTTTACATTTATTTAGTCGTTTGCAAGATGGCTTTTAGGCTTTAACAGCTCATAAAGCTAGCAGACTCCTCTGACTTCAGAAACACAAGAGAGCAGACTATGACTGCTTTAGGTTAAGAATAAAAATGTTAGGATGTTAGTATTTCAAAAAAAATATTGTAACCTTTACCATCAAAAATGAATCAAAATCAGGTTTTTTTTTTAATGGATATTATCATTTACGCTAACATAGTTGTGTAAGTAGCTGTCCATTAACTAATTTAAAAATAAATAAATACACCAATTTATATATTTATTTAATCCCTTATTGGTAAATAAAGTATTTTTCATTTTCATTTTCATTTATTAATACAATCCAACATATTTGTGTCTAGCATATGCGCTGACAGTGCATATGCTAGACACAAATATGTTTAAAGCCATTTCCAAAAAGTCTTAAGTATATCTTTTACTCACACTCCTGTTAATCCTATTTAGAGATAATTAGCAGTAACTGTGACCAATATCTGCTAATAAATGACCGAAGGTTTTGAAATTATTTTGCCGTGTGGTATTTTAATATTGTAAATGTATTTTTTTACCTAGTTCCTACCCCCATTATGCTTTATTGTTTGACTGGGTTCCTAAAGCAGATTGCACTACTGGAGATCTCAAAAACATGCCACAAGATTTGAATATAGAGGTCAACCCTGCGTTGTGTCTAAATTTTAATAGTATGTCTCAGTTTTATATTTTTGGACCACTGCTTAATGAAGCTTAATAACATGATCTGTTAAAGCAACACCTACTCAAGCTAAATACAGCATATCTCCCTTTTAGACCTATTATCTCCTAGTAACTCTACCACATGATGTTACATTTTACTGTTGAGCAACTAGTTCGTAGAAGTCATACTTAATATCTGCTTTTGGAAAGTCCACTTTGTGTTTTTTCACAAGTACAGAATGTAACTGCCCAGAATATACCTACTTATCAACTGTCATGCTATGCTATCTGTTTCCTGTCTCTGACTGCTAACCTGTTGTAAAAGCGATGCAGATAGCAAAAAAAATATATGAATTTTAATAAAACAAGTCTATATGAGACTTGATAATTCCACTGTTCTCACATGGTTCTCCCTCATCTAGCACCACCACCATGCTTGACAGCTGCATTCATCCCTTTTTCTAATGCCATGCATGTCTTATCTTTACATGCCTCGAAAAAATCTTAAGCAAAACAGTTTTATCCTGCTTACTAGGTACATCTCCTCATGTCTTTTGAGATTTGGGTTCTCTCAGATGTTGCTTATGAAGCTTATAACTTACATCAGACTAGCAGCCCACAACCCTCCATGTTCCAGAGGCCACCTTTGATCTGGTAGAGGACACCCTCCACAACTTCCTGGTTTTCGCCATTCTCAGGGATGGCCACCTAGTCTCTGCTGGTTATGCAATCCTCCGGTACGTCCACCAGATCTCTGTGGAGACTTCTGTACTAACAGAGAGCCACCTGACCTCTACGCACACTGCCGTCCTCCCTGACAGCCAAAACTGCTATCTCTGCATCCTTAACACTGCCTCACACAAACAACATTACAGAAAACCTACACAGTACTACTTAAAACTGGATTAATTTAGTGGCAACTTCATGCCCAAGGCAGACATGGGGGAGATTGGAACCACAGATATCAAAAGGCCCCCTGAAGCGTTTACCGCCGCCGAACACCCACAGACCCATGGTGAAAGAGAAGAGGTCCACGTTATCCAAAAGATCCACATGCACTACCCAATAACAACAGCTTCACAACAAAACAGTCCCAACCCCCCAAATGGCTCCAGTGCTAGCACTTGAATCTGTACAATGTTAATAGCACTCTTAGAGCCTTCATTGCAAACTCCATGAGGCTGTGCAAAACCACCTTTGAGACCAATTTCAAGCAAATTGAGCAAATCTGCATCAAATGTGGAATATGCCAAGAAGAGGTCTGAATGGCTGAATGATACTGACTCAAAAAATGGGGTAATATCAGTCATCTCCTGTACATGAATGACGTCAAGCTGTCTGCTAAAAGCAAGCAAAACATTGAATTCCTGATCCAAACCAACAGGATCAACAATAGTTAGATCAGAATGTAATTCAGGAAGGATAAATATGGGCGGATAGTAACAAAGAGAGGGCAGGTAATCTAGACATACAGGATTATGCTTCCAGAAGGGGGAATAGCAGACGTTGAGGAGAGATATAACTACATTGAAATACCACAGGCAAATGGCAACTCTGTAGAGGCCTTAAAGAAAACGGTACCAGTCAAGTACCTGCAACAAGAAAGGAAAGCTGAGAAGTCATTTCTATTGCAAGAACAAGGTCAGCACAATCAAGAGATCTGCCTTGCCAGTATTCAGATATTCTGTGTCATAATCTGTATTGCTTTTTGGTTTTGTTGTTGGTGTTTCTTTGTTTGTATCAATTATTATTTAGTCCTTTTATTCCTGTTCCGACCTTTTATTTTAATCCTTAGTATATTTTCCTCCGTATGCTTATTGTTCTACTTTCATTTGTGTTTTTATATTGTTTCATCTGTTGCTTACGCTTCCCACCAGTGGTCTCTCTCTCTCTCTCTTTCTCTCTCTATCTCACTTAGTCTACTTCCCTATCATCATACTCGGGTGAAACGGTTTCACTAATTCAAGAGAAGATTCAAGATTAATTTATTGTCATTCGCATCACATGAGGGCACATGAGCACAAACGAAATTACAGTTCCAATAAACCCATCCAGACAAACATCACAGTAACCATGGGGAGACAAGTGACTGAGGCCATGCACTATCCAAAGATGCTGCCTCATCTTGAGGCTTATCCATTGTAAGCACTGCCTTTACGTGAGGAGCAAAATGCCACATTAGGGAGAGGTGAGGAAAAAAAGACATTTCACACTTTATCCTTGACAGGATAAAAAACCATAGAGTCAAAGCGGGGTAAACATTCAGCAAGGGGTGCGGTGAAGGCAGTGTAAAATGGGTATGTGTTTGTGTGTGTGCGTGTCTGTCTGTCTTTATAAAAGCACTTTCTGTTTGAGAATACAGTGAATTTAGTCCCACTAGAAATTAATAGCTCAGCATAATATCTGCGCTCTTGGCAGTTACACTCAGTGAAGCATATGTCACTTACTGTTTCCAGTTATGACTCATGATTGCTATTTTCAGTACTGTCCCATTGTGCAGAGTTAACAGCCTGTTCTCTCTATCCTGCTGGATTAAAAGGGGGAAGGGGCTATTTAAAACAGAGCTGTCTTTTTTGTTGAGAGTGGACTCTGGTGTCAGAGCTCAGTTTCATCTTTGTGTTGTTTATCTGTAGTAAGCTTGCAGTTAACAACTTAAAGGTTATTTTTGAAGTTTTGCTAATGATGTACAAAATGGGAATCAATAATCTAGAATCAGTTTATTTATATAGCGCCAATTTACAACAGGTGTCGTCTCAAGGTACTTTACAAGAAAATAAATTAAAATCAAACATACATCATAAACAAATCAATTTGAAAAAGTTTCCAATCTAAGGAACCCCACCAGATTCATGGAGTCATTGACTTGCAGCATTCACTCCTCTGGAATCAGCAGACAGAAACAATTGCTTGTGTTGTTGTTGACTTGACCTGCCAGCAATCTCCCATGGCTGATTTGAAGAGACAGAAAACTAAAATAGATGCACAGGATACTGAAAAAAAGAGTTTATAGCAGCAGTTGTAGA
>JAVLVB010000726.1:111784-123972 GCA_032876305.1 Orestias chungarensis
ATCCTAACCAGATGCCAAAGCCAGCTCAAGTGATTCCTCTCAATGTGGAGGAGCAGTGGCTCTACTCTAAGCTCCTCCCAGATGGTCGAACTTCTCCCCCTATCCTATCTCCACCCTTCAGAGGTAAATAATTAGGTCCACTTGTTTCCAAGATTTCATTCTTTTAGTCCATAGCCAAAGCTCAGCTTTCTCTCTCACAACAGAACCGGCACAACCAATCCATCTATTGATCACCTACTCCATTTTTCCCTCATTTCTAAACAAATTCCAAAGATACTTTAACTCCTCCACTTGGACAGGACATCATTCCAGATTTACAAATGCATTCTGCCCTTTTTTGGCTCAAAGCCACGGTTATCATATTTGGAGGTGCTAATCTTCATCCTTGCTGTTCACACTCTCCTGAGAACTGCTCCAGGGAAAGTTGGAGTTCATGGTCTGATGAAGCCAGCAGGACAAAAATCTAAAACCAAAATCTGCAGCCACCAAAACGGATCCCCTCAACACATTAGCTGCACCTAGAAATTCTGAAGAAAGATAGTAAAAGTTATGAGTAAACAGGGACCTACCAGCCCATAACATTTTTTACATTACTTCTGCGAGCATCCAGTTATTTTAGGGACTGTTGGGGCTTTTTGATCATTACCAGTACCAACAATTTCCAAGGATTAAAGGTTGTTGACCTGACTGATAAACGTAAATCTAAAATGTAAAAACTCCATACATCATCAGAAAAACCAAAAGATTTTCATGGTTAATGGCTTAATAAAAGCTAACTATCTTATTAGTTTAAATTCCATTCAGCAATGTATTTTTAAACAAACCAGGAAAATGGTGGTAACTCATACAAGACAATTATTTTAAGACTAATTTTGATGGTGAAGGCAGTAGACAGGACCAATCTCCTGTGGTGGGAGATTGAAATGAAAAACCAGCGTGAACGCAGCATTACACAGACTTTGCATGTAAACTGGACGCTCTTGACGCTCCAGACACATTTGGTGTTAACGCAGAATAAGGAAATAAGCCAAACCAAAAGCTCAATTATAATAAGCACAGCACTTGTGTCAAACTTACGGGGAGAATGCCAAATCAGGCCTGGGGGCCAAATTTTGCCCCTCATGTCTATTGATATGTCCTATCTACAATTTAGGGGGCCACATGAATTGAAATTTGAAGATAACAGCTGTGTGCTTAGATAGTACAGTTTCTATGTAATTGTCTGTGTATCAAAATGTATTGTTTATGCCAACGACTAATTGTTTCATTTAAATATATTGAAATCTTGTTGAACCAGGCAAAATTTCCTTTTCTTTAGTTTTGAATAATTGTATTTAGCTCTACATACTTCCTTAAAGCCTTAGACAATTGCTCCTTCACACTTTCCATCCTGCAGCAGAAAAAAAAAATCAACCCAACAAACAGAAGAATTACACAAAAAATTTTCATGCAGAGTGTTTTTTAACTGTCAAACTTTTTAGTTTGACAGTGGGATTGTCACAAGAAGGAATGATATTTGTAAAATGAAATGACTTTTGAGATTCAGCTGTGACAATGACAACTGATTTCGGCAACTCAGCTTAACCATGCAGAGCCCTTGGATTAGCTCACCAGCTCCTGTAGATTGTACCAAAAATTAGGTTGAAACTCAGAGGAGTTTGAGCCTTTTAGTTGGTGCTGTAAACCTCTGGTAAATGTTGCCGTAAAGACATTCTTCTTGTTTTGCTGATTTAAAGTTCAATTTTTTTTCAGTGGCTTTTGTCACCGTACGGATGATTTGTTGTTATTTTTGTTTTGTTATTTACTACTGTCTCAATAGCATATTTTATGCAGCTTTTATTGTTTTTCTTTTATATTTTATTAACGAGTTTTGAGTCCTAATTTGTTCAGCACTTTGGATCAACAAATATTTCCAATGTGCTTTAAAAAAAACAAAAAAACTTAATTTAGATTTGGATAAAATTACCTTTTCTTATCACATAATGTATACATTTTTTTGTATTTATACTTTACAAACCTTCTTAATCTGGAGTTATCTCTGTTTCCTGGTGTACGACCACTTTGGTAACAGACATATCAGGGTGCTGCTCTTTTGCTTCTTTAATAGCCTGAGCCAAAGCCTAAAAAATTCACCATGAGACAGAAAAGCCTGGATTAATAAAACACAACATATGAAATACAACATAGAATTACAATTGTGGTGTCTAAGTTAAAAATTGAACTGTGCTATGGAACTTGGAAAAAGGTAGGCATTCCACTTCTAGATTAGACATGGTTAGTATAATCAAAACCTTTTTTAGCTTTTCAAATAACCTTAAATGGCTTTTTTGTATAGCCATCATATTTCTCTGTTGCTGTAAACTGCTGAACTGCAGGACCACAACATACTTCAATGAGCTCTGACGCTTGATAAGAACCAGTAAAACTGCCCAAACAATGCTCTGGTAAGCTTGTGTCATCTTATTTAAAAATATTTCAGGCTGTACTTCCTGTCAAACGTGGATGAAAGCAAAGTATTAAGGAAGGCCTGTAAATAAATATTTAAATATGAATTCTAGTTTTTCTATTTTTTATAAATTTGCAATAATCTTAAAAGCTTCTTTCCACATTGTTCTAATTGGGATTTTGTGTTTCGAATTTTGAAGAAAGAGCTTAATTTTGTACCATTTAAAATTAGAATGTAACATAAAAAATATGTCAAAAGTACTTCAGTACTTTTTACCCGTATTGTATTCTGCAGCTTCTTGAAAGTTAAAGCTGTATAAGTTTTTGTCAAAATTAATTTTTAGTCACTCAAGTTAATTAGCTAATTTCTATACATAAAGATCTCATGTGATACATATTATGCATACCTACATTTTGTAACCGCAACAAGACACATGGAAAAAAAAAAAACATTAAATACATAAATCAGTAGACTTCAACAACACCAATAAATTATTAAAAGTCCAAGTCAGCTTTATTGTCAATTTCTTTAATAAAGAGGAATCGCCATTATGTTCCTTACCATCCCACAGTGATACAGACAAGACAAGAGATTGCTGTCACTACCTGACAATAAGAAGCATTGACAAACCAGGCCTATCTTAACAGTTACTCTAAGACTGCAGAAACATTTTTATATTACAGTTCAGGTGAAGAGATTTGACGTAGATTAACTAAATTTAACTTAAACAAACTAAAATATCACCTCAAATATAAACTATATACACTATTTAACATATAGTCTAAAATCCTGAGTAAACTACTTAGCACAGAGATTAAAGTACACAAGACAGACTAGGTATTCACACTGTGAGTATGTCCGAGGTAGTAGAAAGTGAGGTAACAAATAGTTCAGGGTTTGCCCTCTGTGTTTGGAGGGAAGGGCAGTTAGTTCAAGAGCTCTGGGAGGGGGGAGATTGAGCTCTTGACTGTTGGGTTTTCTAAGCTTCCCGACCGTCTTATGGAGCTGGGTTTCCTTAGCTTCATGACAGAGTTGACAGAGCTGAGGGGAGGGAGTTTATCATCCTCACAGCCTGGTGAACAAAGCTGCTGGAGAGTCTTGTGGTGCTGAAGCAGAGGGTTCTGCTGAACATGTTTTAGGCAGGATGGTTTTCATGTCCTGGAATTGTGAGTGCTTTCCTGATGAGGAGGGTGGTGTACAAGTCTTTCAGGGCACCTCAGAGGCTATATTGGAAATGTGCTGCAGGGCTTTTCTGTTGAAGTCTGTACAGCTTTCGCCCCACGTTTTGATGCAGCTGGTCAGGATGCTGTCGATGGTGCTCATGATGGATGGTTGAGCACTTGGTTTCTTGAGCAGGAGAGCAGAGGCGTTACTGGGCTTTCTTTGCAAGAGATGTTTATGTTTAAGTTTCTGCATTCAGCAGATGCTTCTTTTTTACGCCAAAGGGACTTGCAAAGTAGACACAATGTTACACTTATTGTTAATCTGACTGTAAACTATCTAGAGGAAAATCCCTAGTCGGAGTATGTTGTGACAGCGAAAAGACAGAGGGAAGTACAGAAAGAGTAGTACAAGGAGAATAGAGGTACGGGTAAGAGTTAGGATAGGAGATGCTGTTTGAAGAGGTGGATGTTAAAGAGTTTCTTGAAGATAGACAGGATTACTACTGTTCTTGTGGCGCTTGGTAGGTCATTCCGCCATCTTGGAACAAGAAAAGAAAACAGTCTGGATTGTCTTAAGCGTGTTGTAGGGCCTGCTCGACAACAATCAATTGATGACCGAAGTGACCGAGCTTTAAAATAAGCCTTTGCATGAGTACTGAAGTAGATGGGAGCCGTTAAACACTTTGTAAGCTAACATCAGGGACTTAAATTTGAGGCTGGATGGCAGCTCTATGAACTGAGAGGTGACATGAGACTTTCTGGGCTGATCATTTGTAAAAGTCTTACCATACAGGCTGGGAGACCAGTTGTAGTGCCTTGCAATAGTCAAGGCAGGAGATAACCACAGACTGCAACAGGAGCTGGGTAGCATGGTGGGTTAGTATTGTGTTATATTTCTTGTGTTTGGTAACGTGAAGCGACGATTGAGAAACAGAGGCAACATGATCATTAAAGGTCAGCTGGTCATTAAGCATGAAACCCAAATTTCTTGCTGCCTTTGATAGAGTCAGAGACAGGGATCCAGTCTGGATGTGAATATTGTGGTGTATGGTTGGTTTGGCCGGAAATTAGGTGGTTTTGGTAGACCAGGAGAGGTCCTCACTGATGTGCAACAGTAGGAATTTGGGGCTGCCCATTCTCTCTACTGCAGTGCAATAGACTTTCAGTTGTGGGTGTTCAGTGTGGCCCCTCCTGCAGTTCACAACAATCAGTTCAAAGCTTTTCATAGTGATGGGTGTCAGTGACACTGGATGGTAGTCATTAAAGCAGGATAGAGTACACGTCTTTGGCACTGATATGATAGTGGTAATTTGAAGAGTGGTGGACAATGGCTTGCTCCAGGGAGGTGTTAAAGACATCGGTGAAGAAATATTTTAGCTCCTCGGCGCAGTCCTTCAGCATACGACCCAGGCTGTCGTCTGGTCCTGTTGCTTTGTGGGTGTTGATTTTGGCAAGTGGCCTCATCACCGTGTCAGTTGAGAGGCGCAGGGTCTGGTCTTGAGGCGCACATTTCTCGCTCGGATTGCCTGGCGGGCAGCCGCGGTTTTCTGTCTGCGTTCTTTAGATCCTTTGAAGTTCTCGCTCAGATTCCTCGGCAGGTGCCCATATTGTTCTGACTGCGTTCATCACCCTGCTGTCGTTCTCGCTCAGTTTACCTGGCCAGACCTATGTTGTTCTGACTGCGTTCATCAGCCCTGCTGTCGTTCACTCTCATTTTACCTGGCCCGAACTGTGTCGTTCTGACTGCGTTTGTCAGCTCTGCTGTCGTTCTCGCTTAGTTTACCTGGCCCGACCTGTGTTGTTCTGATTGGGTTCGTCAGCCCTGCTGACGTTCTCGCTCATTTTGCCTGGGCTACGCCAGGTCTGTACTGAGTGCGTTGCCCGGCGCTGCGGGTGTCCGCGCTCAGTTTACTTGGCCAGACCTATGCTGTTCTGACTGCGTTCGTCAGCCCTACTGGCGTTCTCGCTCAGTTTGCCTGACCCGACCTATACTGTGCTGATAGCCTGACTGCGTTCGACTCTGCTGGCGTTCTTGCTCAGATCCTGTCCGACGCCATATTGGCCGACGCCGTTTGTACTGACTGTGTTCTCAGCCCTGCTGGAGCTCACATTCTGACTGCCCGGACAGGCTTGTTGCATGGCTGCCGTTCCCATGGAGTGCGCTTCCTGTGGAGACACTCTCCAGGTGGAGGATGGCCATGATTTTTTCCCCAAATGTCTGGGTGTGGGTCATCTCAGGGAAGTCCTGTCAAACCCCTATATGAATTGCAGCATATTGCCTTTGTCTTTGACAGGACAGGCTACGTAGGGTGGAAGGCCTCCTTTTTACAACGGAGCGGCCTCCCTTGACAGCGCCTCTACTGTGTTCCAGGAGGCGGAAGGTGACGACGCTCTCCCACCTCCTGGTCAGCCCCCTCTGACCAGGAGGTGGGAGAGCCTCTGGGTGTCGAGGGGAATTTGGATTTGAGTGGATTCCTCACCTTGGCCCTGGCCAAGGTTGGCTTGGATGAGGCACCTGCGGCCCGGGTCGCAGAGAATCCTTTTTTTTGAGAATCCAGGCTTTTTTGGAGGAGCTCCAGGGCTGCTGGAGGGATCCGAGAGGCTTGGTCCACCATGGCGGGGATGCATGGATCCTGGCGTCCATGCACAACCCTGGGACTTATGGCCTGGACCATATGCCCCCAGTGGATCACTGCAATGCCTCGCTGGTTCTTCCCCATACCCAGTGTCAGGTGACGGATTACATTTTGTGCCGTCCTTACGACACTGCGGCTCGTATGGTATGCATTGGCAATTCCCTCTCAGTGCTACTGCTGGCGCAGTCCCAAATGTTGCAGTCTGGCATGACAATGGCGACAATAGGGAACACAAATGATGCAGCCCTGCAGGCTTTTGGACTTATGTCCAGAAAGCTGGGCCGCCTTCTGTCCACTTTGGTGGTCACCCGACGCCAGGTGTGACTGGCGCAAGCCCCGGTCTCTGATGGCTATAGACAGACCTTGAGAAGGTTACCAGTTGTTCCAGGCCTGTTGTTTGGACCGGAGGCCGAGAAGGCACTGGAGCGCCGTTGGCAGTCTAGTCAGGACTCTGGAGATCGGGGCGGTGGCAGTAGAGCCATGGGACCCCCGGCTCCACGTCCACGTAGGAGTGACTTGCGGGCACCACGCAGTCAGTTCCAGACAGTAGCTCTTCCACAGTCTGGCCGGCAGAGCAGGACGGTGGAGCGAACCTGGCATCGGACTGGGGTGAACGACGCTCCGCCCCGTGAGACCCGGGGCCTAACGGCTGCAGGCCGACGGCGCGACGGTAGTCTCAACGGCAACTGGCCTATTTGACAACCCAGTGCATGGTCTTAAGCCCTCTGTGGCTGTCGGGCTTGAAGATTCTGCCGTATCTGGACGAATGGCTCATCTGCCCCCCCTCCTTTGTAGAAGTGATCCTGGCCAAGTCTTGGGTCCTGGCCCATGTCATCTACGGCCTTTGCAGAGGTGGTTCATCGGCCTCCGCATGGAGCCCCGGTTACACGAGCGGGTCAAGGTGCGGGTTACACCCAGATGTGCAATGCTCCCCCATCATTGGCTGTGGCGCCCACTGGAGAGTTGTCTGCACATCAACATCCTGGAATTGAGAGCGATTTATTTGGCGCTGAACCACTTCTTTCCCTCTCTAGCTAGCATGTGCTGGTCATGACGGACAGTACTTCAGCGGTGTACCACGTCAATCACCTGGGCGGGAGCAGATCCCGGCGGGGCCTGAAGAAGGCCCAGACGCTGTGGAGCTGGGCCTACCCTCGCTTTGCCTCGATCAGGGCGATGCACCTGCCGGGGACGAGGAACTCTGTGGCCGATCACCTGTCCCGATAGTGCCTTCTTCTGGGAAAATGGAGGCTGCATCCCCAGGTGGTTCGACAGGTTTGGGATCGGTTTGGCAGGGCTCAGGTTGACCTTTTTGCTTCCTGAAGCAGTACACATTGCCAACTGTGGTTTTCCCTGGCAGAGACCGACGCACCACTGGGGATGGATGCCTTGGCACCCAACTAGCCGGCCTTTCTGCTGTATGCTTTTCCCCAGTTTCCACTGCTTCTGCCCACTCTCCACAGAGTGAGGTCGTCATCCCTGAGGGTTCTCTGGGTGGCACCCGTGTGGTCCCTGAGGGGACTGGGTTGCCTTTGACAGGTCTGGCTTCTACAGTGTCGACCTATGCCTACTGCTGGCGCACCGGGATTTTGCCAGTTTCATGTCCTCTGCAGGAGGTTCTGATGTACCTGCAGGGTCTGTTAGACGCTGGCCGGGCGGCATAGACTCTGAAATTGCACGTTGCAGCCATATTAGCCAGCCACGACTGCATTGATGGCAGAAGAGTGGGGGCTCACTATTGGGTGTCTCAATTTCTCCGGGGTGCCAGACGGCTGCGACCCCCGGTAAGACATCCGGCAGAGGCATGGGACCTCCCCCTGGTGTTGAGGGCCTTGAGTAGGCCGCGTTTTGAGCCGATGGTTTCCACCTTGCAGAGGCTGGTTTCCCTCAAAACAGCTTTTCTCTTAGCCGTTGCTACAGCCAAGCGGGTTGGTGAGCTCCATAACCTTGTCGTCTCCCCTGCCTGCCTACGTTGGAAGGCAGATGACTCTGGGGTGACTTTGTGGCCAAACATTGCTTTTCTCCCCAAGGTGCTGGCCCCGGGCTATGTAAACACTGCCGTTGAGCTGGGGGCATACTGCCCTCCTCCATTCCAGTCAGAGGAACAGAGGTTAGCAAAAGTGCTGTGCCCTGTCAGGGCCCTACAGCTGTACATTGTCGTGACAGGTAATATTCGACAATCTGACCAGCTGTTTGTGTGCTATGGTTGCGCCCTTTCTAAGCAGAGACTGTCGCATTGGGTGGTTGAGGCCATTGCGCTGGCTTGTTAGTCTGCGGGAACAACTGCTAAATCTGGTGTTGTTTGTCATTTGACCAGGAGTGTGTCCACGTCCTGGGCGGCAAAGAGGGGCGTGCCACTGGGGGATATCTGTGCGTCATGGGGGGATATCTGTGCGTCATGGGCGACGGCATGCACGTTTGCCCGCTTATATCCCCTCAATGTGGGACAGTAGTCCTCACTGCCGTCGGCTGTCCTGCCTCTAGCTACTGATCCTTGAGGTGGTGAGTACTGCGTTCCTCGTGACATTGCTGGCATGAGTCATCCACTCAGTTAACTGCACTGGCAGTTAGGAAGGAATGAAACAGAACGTATGTTACTGTAGTAACTGTGGTTTTGTGAATTCCTGGTCATTTCGGTCACTCGGAACTTCTAAGCAAGAAAATCCCAGGAGACCGTACGTATCCCTCTGCGTGCTATTTATAGACTTCCGCACAGGTGTGCTACGTGTCACGTGGTGACTTTGTTGACATTAAGACTCAACCAGCGCGGACCGCGAGGAGACATATCCACTCTGTTAACTGCACTGGCAGTCATCCAGGAATTTACAGAACCATAGTTACTACAGTAACTTACGTAAGTTAGCTTTTGTGTTTACTGTTGTTGTGCCTTCTTGATACCACGGGACAGGTTGGCTCTTGCTGTTTGTCAAGCCCCGTTCATTCCCTGCTCTAAAGGCGTCTTCTCTGACCTCAGAAGCTTGTGGACTTTATCTGTAAGCCATGGTTTGAACTTTGCCCGGGTGATGATGGTTTTTGTGTCATCATGATGTATTTTGTGATGAAGCAAGTCAAAGTGTCTGTGTACTCTTCAATTCTGTATGACCATTGTAAGTGGCTGAATGCTTGAACATTTCCCGGTCTATTGTTTTTAAAACAGTCTTGGCATTAGTATGACAGTGAGGTGATCAGAGAGTCCAATGTGCTGTAATTGGGTGGCTTTGCATGAGCTTTTGTGTGTTGTATAAGCTAGGTCCAGGATTTTGTCCCCCCTTGTTGGTAGATCCACATGTCGGTAAAGCTTTGGAAGAACAGACCTTTTAGGCCACATGGTTGAAATCACTGACGATGATGATAAAACCGTCTGTTTTTGAAGTCTGTTGTTACCTCATGATTTGGTACAATTAATTAAGTGATGATTTCTTCTTGGGACAAACATGTCAAACTTCAAGAAAAACTCTTCTCAGATGAACAATTCACCGCATTGTTGGGAGAGTGGCCGCTGCATGTGCTGCCATGTTGCATTTTAGTGTGGGTCAAGGTTAGCTTGATGTGATGTCAAAAGAAAGAAAAAGTTAATTACAACTGAGAATTTATCCTTTATAATTTCATTAACCAAAAATTTATTAAGTTTAGGCCCAACAAATTATATATTTAAGCACCAAATATTAATGTTAATTTTTTTATTTGACATCATTTATTTTCCATGTTTTCCCATTTTCTTAAGGACACAGTAATATGTTTATGTGCTAAAGCAAAATATCCATAAATGTAAACTATAAACCATCACCCACACGTCACATCAGACTGACAGGAGTCAGGAGCTGTCTTTGTCATCATAGAAGTTACACCTATTACCTCAGCTCTCGGCTGAGATGTTCAAGGAATCAAGGAATTTTATTTGTCATCACATCACATGTGGTACATGAGGTGGGACGAAATTCTAATCCCCCGGTCCAGTTTACACCCTGATAGCAATTTTAAATAATATAATAAAATATAAAGAACTATGCGAGAAATAGGATTTGACTACACAGAATCTACAATATGGACACAGAATCTACAATATGGGACTTCGGACATCAATGAAAATTCGGAGTGCAAGTGACATATTAAGTGACATTTTAAAGTGTAATGTTGCTGCCAGTTCCACGTTCTTCTGTTTCTGCAAATAATATTTGACTTTTGTTGAACATAGAAAGTACCCCCGTTTCCCAATCCTCTTAGTCGGTTGTGGCTGATGGCCCTTTTCTGCTTCTGGTTTTGCGTTAGTTTATTCCTGTTAAAGGGAGTTTTTAGGTCCGCACCGTCATTATATGCATACTCAGCATGAGAGATTTCTGTAATGTCAGCGACACACAAGGAATTACTTTAGTGTTGCCACATCTTGGTCCTAAAGAAGTGCATACTGCAGGTCCATGATGCGATTAAATATTTTAGGTTTCCTTAGATTGAATATGTTTTTAATTTGAATAATACACAAAAATTGCATTGTTTAAAAACAAAGGTTGATTACAATGAGTGATTTAATTGAAATGAATATTATCATAAATTGTTCAAATGGTGCGAAAGAAATAAACTGATTTGATCTTAAATTCATCTCAGTTTCTCAATTTTTCTGCATTATGCCTGGAACAGCTGTACCGCAGTACCTCTGATAGGGTAATTTACTTCCTTACTTCCCTCACTTTTACCCTCTTTGTATTTAAGCTACTGCCTTTTATTGACAATTATTTCTTCTCATTGTCTGATTTCCATTCCACTGCCTGTCTCTCTATAAGGATTTTAGGTGAAAACAATATCCATTTATTAGCTTTAAAGTCAAGAAATTTTGTATCATTATGTTGGTTTAAGGCAAAAATCTGTGGCAATTAGCTATCAAACAGACTTAGCTTTACTTTCTAAATTAGAGTAAGTAATAGGGATGCAGCGATACCACTTTTTTCCAAAATGAGTAGTGTACGAGTACTTGCATTTGAGTACTCACCGATACCGAGTACTTACGCAATTACAAATATAGTTACTTTGGATTTTGTTTATTTTTCTACAGATATTTTTATTTGAAAAACATTCCCTATTATGTGCAATCATACAGTAAAAACACAAAATTGTGAATTACTGAAATGCTTTTTTGCGGTACTGAGGACAGCGACTCAGTGAGGCGTGGTTTCTGTGCCGCCAGGTTTGCGGGTGCGGAGCTGTCTGGGGGAGCAATGGTTGTAAACGTGTGCGTATGAATCTCAGGTGCGCGCGCTCGCTGAAAGGTGCTCGGACAAACGCTAAACTCCGACAAACTGCTCGCTCGCCCACTCAGCTCACTCTGTATCTGGCAGCACAAAAATCACGGCATAGTTTTTGTGCCGCCAGGTGTGCAGGTGCTGAACTGTCTGGGGGAGCAATGGTTGAGGGCACGTGTGTGTGAATCTCAGGCGTGCTCGCTCATGGGTTCCTCGGGCACGCGCTCAACTCTGACAAACTGCTCGCTCGCCTGCTCAGCTCGCGCTCGGCTCTGTGTCTGCGCTCGCAGCTCTGCTGAAATGTTTGTGAGTCTGAGAGTATGAATCAAATTTGTGTATTTGGAAGGAATTATTTAATTGGATGATAAAGGCGATTCTTTGATTAGCTTGGACGGTGTACTGGGAGAGGTGGAGGAGTAGGAAGCATTTTCCAATCAGGTTTATTAATTAATCCCAGGCCAACTAATAGTTATAGTTCTTTTGAACATTTAACCCTTAGCCTTCCTCATTCAACCTCTAAAAGAATTAAACCACTTCTGTTTGTTATTTTGTATCGTCCACCAGGTCCTTACTCTGAATTTATAGATCAGATCTCAGATTTTTTATCTGATATAGTGTTAAACACTGATAAAATCATTATAGTGGGAGATTTTAACATTCATGTTGACACCAAAAATGACAGTCTAAATGTAGCCTTTACTGCCATTTT
>JAVLVB010000726.1:124072-155944 GCA_032876305.1 Orestias chungarensis
TTCTGCTGGAGGTTTCTTCCTGTTAAAGGGGAGTTTTTCCTCTCCACTGTCGCTACATGCATGCTCAGTATGAGGGATTGCTGTAAAGTCAACGACAACACAAGCCATTGTTTCTGCATGCTGATTCCAGAGGAGTGAATGCTGCAAGTCAATGACTCGATGCAATCTGCTGGGGTTCCTTAGATTGGAAACTTTTTCACATTGATTTGTTAGAATGTATCCTTGATTTTAATTGATTTTTTGTAAAGTGCCTTGAGACGACACCTGTTGTAAATTGGCGCTATATAAATAAACTGATTCTTGATTCTTGATTCTTGGAGCGCAGCTCATTTGCATATAATATAGAGTTAATGACGTGGAGCTGTTTGTCGGTGTTGAGCGCGTGTCCGGGCACCTTTGAGCGGGCGCGCTTACCTGCACACGCTTGCGGTTGTTGGTCCTTCGGGTAGCTCTTTACCCGCGGTGGTATCGGTGTCGTGATATCGGTGGCAATTGTATGAGTACGAGTAGAGTAGTCTGGTATCGGGCCGATACCTGATACCAGTGTCGGTATCAGTGCATCCCTAGTAAGTAAGGTCCTATGATTTCAAACTGTTGTGTTCTGCCATAGTTTTCACCTTGTCATGATCAATTGCTGTGTCTCCAGTGATGACAATTCTCTTCTCAATTCGGGTCTCAGATATCCCTCCTTTCACCGTCTGCAACAAGAGAGAATTTACACAGACTGAAACACATGTACTCAGGGATACTCCACTCCATCGATCCTTTAAGGAACGAATACGTTCAAACAGGAAAGACATAATAATGTTCCCCTGCACAGTTCTGGGTCATGATATAAATATGTTATTCTTCCAAAAGGAGTATTATCCTATTGTGAGATACTTTAAATACGTAATCCATAAATTTGTAAGAAAATGAATAACTTAAACACGCTTTTTGCTTCTACAGTAATACTGATCTATATTCAAGGAAAGAACTCTAATAAAGATGTTGCTAATTTTGACAATTCAATAGAAAACTTTCAATGGAAAATCCCATTGAAATTGACAGCCTATCAAAAACGACCGGTGGTGAAAAATAACTGGCTGTCAATGCGGGAATAAAATTTACGCAATGACGTATGTCACTAATGTCCCCACCCACCCGACCGTACAACGCGCTCATGTTTGAATTCGCGCATGCGCAGATTGTTGTTTAGGAAGTAAAACAGGACGGACAAGACGCATCATTCACCATTGAAGAGAGGTTCTCCCCGTACGGCAGCGAAAATGGAAGCTCACAAGAGAAAAACCGATATCAGGGGGCGTTACTGGAGATGAGGTGGCGCATGCGCAGTGTTGCGAAAATGAGAATAAGCTGAAGATCCTCTCCTATTTCTGTAATGGTAGATATTCACTCAACATAAATCAGTTGAAATACAGAGAAATTGACACAGACTGGCCTAGGAGATGATTGAACCTACGGTAGAGTGGAACTTCTCTGACCTATTCTGATGAAGGACGCAGTACGCCTAAAGCTAGGAACTAAGACTTATAGTCTGGTAATGAGAATGCACTTAAAACAGTGACAGCCAAATTAAATCAGGGTATCAAACTAGCAAAGCGTGCTCATGGGCCAAAAATTCAGGACTGCTGTCACGACTCGACTAACACCAAGGTCATACGGCATACAGACCATCAGAAATGACAAGGTACCTCCTGCTGTGTGATGATGACGTGGACTTTTTAAATAGACTAAATGATATTGCAAGATTTGAGGCACTAAATAACACCCCAGAAAACAAAAGAAATTCCCCATCAGGATGAGAAAGTACTCAGCCTTGACATTGCTGATGTTAAGACTACTCTTAGTAGAATCAACATACCTAAGGCATCAGGCCCTGACAACGGGGGTCAGGTGCTCATGGGATGTGCTGACCAGTTGGCTTATGTCCCAACACATCACTGGAGCTAGCCAAAGTGCCATCATGTTTGAAGTCCACTGTCATCATTTCGGTGCCAAACTTCCCCCCACATCTCTTCACTAAACCAATACCGGACAGTTGCACTAACTCCAATTTGGTTCAGGTAACAAATAGAGAAAGGTACGAAAATATAAAAACTCAAGCATTGTAAAAGGACAAAAGTAGCAAAAGATTCAAACATCTAAATATAAACATATTACGAAAATTAATAAATGAATTAAGTACTAAATGCCAAAAAAGTTCTTCCATATTGATGTTTGACATTGAAATGACACCCAGTCTTCCGTAACATTTCAGAGGAATACAGAACGACTGTTTTTTAAATCTTTCTACTTTTGTACGGCCATCCAGGCTCCTGGGTCCATTCATATGCTGTTGTGTCTTCAGGTCGTCCCACAGGTTGATTTAAAAGGATTTTTTTTAAACCATTGAGTTATTTCTGTTGGTTAAACCAAATTTTCTTGTTGAAAAACACAGTGCAGACAAACAGTTGATGAATGTATTAGTATATTTAATATATGTCACTTTTTGTTAAATGATTTTAAACATTTTCGGGACAAAAAGCAAAAACTGAAGAAATCAAGTATAAACACTTTTCACTGCACTGTAAACATTTTCCACCAAAACCCTCAAACAACTAACACCAGTTACGTGTCTTTTGTGACTAAACAGAACAGTCAATAATTTTTTAGCCCGGGTTTAAGGGGAAAATTACAATCAGTTTTTAAAACCATCATCATAATGACTTTTCTCTGTGATATATGTGGACAACATTTTCGAGCCAAGAATGTAATACTGCCTTGTTATTTGCAAATATAATTTTTTGATGCACCAATTATTGAATTATGCTGCCTTAGAAAGACATTTTCTTCAAGATATATAATTTATCCTTGGAGCGGAATTGAGCTTTATGGTATGACCAAAAATGAATAAAGAATTAACAAAATCTGACTGACTCATGTCATTAGTGAAGTCTGTTAATGTCACTGCTTTTGGGACTGTTAATGACATGCACAGACCTTAGTGATCTGGGTTGTGGTGGTGGTGCAGATAGTCTCAGAGGTGATGGTCTGGGCACTCAGCAGAACTCCTGAATCCTTCTCTGCTAGGTTTTCCACAGGCTGTCGGAGAAATGCATTCAATTATTAACTTTTCAAGACCAACATAGTGATCTCAGTTGTGTCTGTAATTTGCCCTTTGACCTCACAAAGTATTGAGAGTTTTGAAAAAAATAACAAGAGAGGTGTTAGCTGTGGCTCCCTGTTAACTCCAGAATAGATTTTAAAATTCTCCTGACAGATCTATATTGTAACCCATTTTTTTTACTTAAAGCATAAACTGGATTGATCTGTCTGATCTGTGTGAGGAAAAACTGTATTGGTTTCTTTTTGGTGAAAGTGCTAACGAGCAAATTTAGTTCACTGGACATTGATTTTGGCAAATGTGTAAAACAGAACAGTAAGGTATTAAAATTGAAGCAGTTTGGTAACAGTTGTTTACATTTTTATGTAGAAAATAGCTCTTTGTTTCATTTTCGTGAACATTTTTAACAGCTTTTAGGTGTAAATTAGTGCCATCTAGTATTAACTGACAACAAAAAATCCTGTGATTAGACTATAATGTATTTGTTGATTTTAGGTGTATTCAAAACAGAAAATCAGACCAAAGGAAAGTTGGATTTGAATGCTTATTTTTAGAAAACTTAAGTTATCAAAATCTTACCTTGGTACCTCTAAACGCCACAATCCATCTACATCTATTAATAAACTTACAATCCATTGGACATAGTTGTATCAAAACAAAGTATTTAGTTCTGTGTAATTTCAAACAAGTGCTGCGTCACGTGACACCTTTAAAATATGTTTCTCTGCTTGCTAATGAGACAGCTTTTCTTTAATCTTGAGATGTTACTGAGGCCTTTTTTTAATAAATAACATCTTATCCAGGTGGGCTTTGTTGTTGTACAAATTGTTTTCATTATATAATCAACACAGAACAAAAACTCAAGCCTGTGTTGTGCATTTTTATTGTTTTATTTTAAAGATTCAACTTAATAAAATCAAACTTGCCCAAAAATCTCAACAAGGCCTTAATCAATAAATCTGAGAAATGAATTGGTGTGTGTGGTGTGTGCACATTTGTCACCACATTTACTACAAACAACCATTTAAAGTTAAAAAATAAAACAGTGTACTATTAGGTTTACGCTAGTTGTATCTTTTTTATTCGAAAATACAAAACGAAAATTTGTAGTTTTTTTTGTTTTGACTTGTTTTTAAGTTTAAAACTTACACGGTGACCACTGGAGATAGGTAGCAGACCCTTGTGACCCTACAAGGATAAGCAGGTAGGATAATGGATGGATGGAATATGAATAATCAGTTTTTGTATTTTTGAGGTCAAACATTATTTAATCTTACTTTTTATTTTTTACTTTTTTGTGTAAATGGAGTAAATGATAGATGCACACAAACAGACGCACTGTTAACAGAAACACAAAGCCATCAGACCATCACAGTAACAAAAGTGAACAATGTGTTCGCAATTCAATCCTTTCCTGAACTTAATTAAGACACTGAATCATTTTAATGTGTCAGTTATAGCATTTTACTATAATTCCAGATGCTCCTTGTATATTTATGACCCTCCTCTTAAAAAACTGTGAAAGAAAACCTCTGCAAACTTCATATCATCAACTATGACGGATTATAACAAAACTAAAAGAAGGATGTGCAGAAAAATATATAAAAACATTCTGACATAGTTACAAGGATCAAGGATTTCATGGATTTATAGGGTTTTTATTGTCATACCACTTCATATTTACATGTTTGTAGTATGAAACTTGAACTCAGATCCTGGTATAAGAAACCAGATAAATAAATTTTACTGTTATTATTATGATTCAGGCCTGCCTGCCATGTTTACATCCCACTCCTCTGCATATTAATTGACTGATTTCCTTTCCCTGCGTCTTTTCTGCCGACACCTAATCAGCCTCATTCCTCCCCTTTGTTCACCTGGCTTCATAATAAGCTGTCTGGTAGGCAGACAGGGCCAGATTATTGAAAGCCACTGTGTTAAGCGTTCCTTCCTTGCCGGATCACGTTTCGGCCCCATGTGATTCCTTGTCCTGCCCATACCTGTTGGGTACCTCACTGGCTGGTGTAATCTGGACAACAAACCTGTTTATGGTCTACGACTTCTAAGGCCAGAGCACAGAGGATCCGCGCACACAACCTCGCAAAACCACAGTGATGTCATTTTTCTGCCACCAGATAACCGTGTTGAGGAGCTGAAAGTCTGATTTCCGAAATTATTACAGAGAATGTAAAAGCTTAGTTGCGTTATTTGTGAGCTTCTTCTTTATTTATAGTCTCTATATAGCCACTAACTTTATTCTCTGCCCTCAGTTTCCTGATTCTTCTGCTGCTGATTGTCTGCCTTCTAACACTCAAGCGTTTGCAATATATTATTTTACTTAAAACTAGTCCAAATGAAAATTTGGGTCCTCAGAGACATTAGTAACAGTAGCATGGTTTGTTTCTGGACACATCAAACTGACCAACACTTCTCTGTATTTACCCCATTCAAACCAGCCAGCTCAATAGATCAAGGTATCAAAACAATATATAATATTCTTTATTGATTGCCTTAGAAGTAGGTGACGGTTATGAAGTATAAAATGTTAGTTTTTTTTGACAGAGTTTTTATGTTTTTATGATGGAAAATATTAAACAAAAATATAAAAGCTCTGCTTAAAAATGTATTTAACCATCTCAATTAAGCGTGTCAAAATAAAGACACATGAAATACATTGAAATATCCAGGTAGATGACTGTTGATTGTGGCCTTCTGAGAACCCACTATGAGACCAACATTAGAAGACGACATGGAACCCGGATTATTCCACCGACTGTGGAAATTTCACATTTAAGCAAAATTAATTCTTTGCCTCTCCATTTTTCCTTAAGACACTAGGATCTTAAAAATTAAATGGCTTTCATCTTAGCGGAGGACATTGGAGAACTAAACAAATGTCCAGTTCCTTTTCTCGTAAGACCAATTAAAATGACTTTAACCTATTTGTAGGATTCACCTGTTCTCTGAAGGCTGCAGCTACTGCCGTTGAACCTTTTCCTTCCACACTCTTTCCCTTTTCTATGACTATATACCGCTCCCCTCAGGCAGGAGGCTGCGGAGCATCAAGTGTAAAACCACCAGACTGAGAAACAGCATCATTCCTGAAGCTGTGAGACTCTCAAACACACTCAATTACAAATGAAAAACACTTTCTCATTTTACCAGCACTGTTCACTTTAATATCACACTTTAAAATGTCACTTAATATGTCACTTGCACTCCGAATTTCATTGCTGCTATGTCCGAAGTCACATATTGTAGATTCTGTGTCCATATTGTAGATTCTGTGTAGTCAAATCCTATTTCTCGCATAGTTCTTATATTTTATTATACTATTGAAAATTGCTATCAGGGTGTAAACCGGCCCGGGGGATTAGAATTTCGTCATACCTCATGTACCACATGTGATGTGATGACAAATAAAAATTCCTTGATTCCTTGATTTATAGACACAGAACATGTGAACAGCCAACTTCTTTAGCAATAACTGTTTGGGGCTTACCCTCCGAGTGAGGGAAGCCGATGACTATTGTCTGTAGATCTGTCAAGTCAGCTGTGTTCCCTGTGATTGTGCAGCTTACAGACCCAGAGTTAGAGGCTGTTTAAAGGCACAATAACCTTTGCAGCCTTTTCAAGTTTAATTAGCTGATAAGGGTATAAAATCATGTAATTCCATATTTAAGATTTTCACAACATTTTAATTTTGTCCCACCGAATTCTGGGTTTAATTACTGGAAAGTTATGATAATCAAAATTACAAGAAATAAATGCTTGAAAAATGTCACTCTAACCTAAATCTAAATATAAACGTGAGTTTCTCTTCCTGAAATTAGTAACACAAGAACTGGCGGCTGGTGGATTTTTGTCCAGGGGGGGCATTAACTCCAACATATACCAAAAAGCAAGCAAATGTAAACTTTAGGTATCACACCAGTGAATTTATACAAACTAAAACATTATAAAAACACTTTATAAAACAAAAACATAACTTCACGTTTCATGTTCATCAATCAAAAATACTTTATTTATCCCAAACGGAAAACAAATACTTTATTTAATTAATAAAGTAAAAAATAAAAATCATACTTAAAAATAAATACTTTATTTAAAATAAATAAATAAAGTAAAAAAATAAACACATATAATAAAATAATAATAAAAATAACACTTTAGTAATACTATACTTATTTTGTACAGCTTAAAAGTTATTGCTTTAAGGGACTAAAGTGAATTTTATTTTTTTTGCACCATTTCAATTATCCACATAAGAGACAATTGTCACGTCAGCACTGTGGCATCAGTGAAGTGCATTACGCTCTGGCGCAGGAGAGCTGCACCCCATGACGCTGCTATCTTTTGCAGTGAAGAGGAGCTACTGCGAATGTACAACTTTTGTGGCGTTCACACCAAACGCGTCAAGCATCCCCCCTTCCTGTCTCTTCAACCGTCTCTTTGTACAATGACGGATTAAATTGAGACAGTGGCTCGGCTTTGTTTAATAAATAAAGCAAGAGAACTTCGTCGACGCCATATCTGTAGCTACCGGAAAAATCCAGCAGCGTTTAGAGTTTGGTGATTTTCTCCACCTCCTCCAGGAGCTTAACGCTAACGAGGGTCGATTTCAGGCGCTAAATTCATCTCAATCGAATTGGTGAAAACAGCGACAGTAAATCTATCCATATCTAGGCAAACATTTTCCTGGAAGGTGCCTTCAGACGATGTGTGGGAAGTTGGCACTACATACAAATAAACTAAATAAAATGTTATTGTTATGTGTTACAGTAATTATTGAACATTTTTAAGAACAAAATCTTAAAATCTGCACATTTAGAAGTATTAGGTTCTGGTGTAGCATTGGAAATAACTTAATAACAAGAAGTAACTGAAACAAGCCAATCTACTTTTTAAAATGTCTGTTGATTCTGTATAGTTTCCTTGACTCCTCTTACCTGTGCCGACTCATATGTGATGGTCTTGGTTTCAGTGTGAACCAATGGAATGTCTTTGTAAGCCACAGTTTCTCTTAGAGAGTTGGTGACGTCTGAGATGGTGACCATCTGGGCTCTTAGCACTGGAGACTGCAAGAATGAGATCAACAGAAAAGTCACTGTGGGTTCAAGCAAGGCTCAATGAATGCTAAATTATTTTAAATATATACACATGAGATTTTGCAAGTGTTATAAATGCTATTAAGTCTCTGTTGTGAAGAACAAAATATGGCACATGCATTATGTTATATTAATATAAAGCCTATTCTCTTGTTTTTTTAAAATATGGTCTATGTAGTACATGCAATATCTTCACTTATGCATTGCATTGTTTGCTTGTTGCTTGAAACATTATTATTTAGTTTTTATTTTGATACCTGTAAGTTTTATTATATATTCATAAAACTTTCATTAAGCAAATCTCTAGCTTCTATCTGTACATAAGCCCTGCTTGGATGCCCAACATGACAGAAGGATACAGCATTCTTTTGGGTCAAACAGAGCAAACCAATAAAGAGACTATAGAGAAGTGTTGGTGGATCCTGCAGTAGCTGGAAGATTTATAAAACCATCTAAAGATCCTCCCTTATCCTGCTGCTGAAAGAAATGGAGCAGGAGTCAGAGTCGCGTGGCTCACGGATGCTGTTGGCTTTACCAGTATTAGGACCAAGGAAATTCCAGGAGACATTTTACCTTGCAGTGTTTACACTTCCTCTGTCTGAATTCTTAAATGATAAATTCAAAACCAGCCACAATCTATGCTTGACACCTTACAGTTCTTCAGCGGTTGAAATAGTCCTCCATTACCTTTTTTTTGAATCTCCATTTCCTCTTAACACAGAAAATGTTGACATCTATATTTCTGTCTGGTCAACATGTTCATGTTCACCTCATGTTAGCATCCAGGTCTACTGTTTCCCAGGTCCACATCTCAGGTGTCTTCCCATGTAAAAGCAGCAGCTCCCGTATGCTCCTCAGCTAAATCCACAGCCCCAAGTTTATCATTGCCACTTTTATAAACATATTCTGCTCTGTTTTTGTTACAGAGCAGGAAATGCAGTTGTCTGCCTCCTTGTCTGTGTTGACTGAATTCTCACGTTCTCTAGTACCGCCTTTGAGAACATCCCCACAACGTTCTGTGGCTAAACTTTAGTAGTTGCAATGGAGCGACTTCTGTCTGGTATTCTGTCCTTGAGTTCTCTGATCAGGATGTCCAGATGGATCCAACTTGTTTTCCTATCCCCAGGTTCTTTTACAAGGGTGTCCAGAGGGACCAGAACCGTGTTCCTGTTCCAGATTTCTCCAACAAAGGGATTCTAATTCGCTCATTTCACACTGTGGATCCTAATCTGCTCAAAGGGTTCCTCTGGCTTCTATGTAATTCTCCAGGGTCCTCTGATGGGCAGCCCCACTCTGTATTGGTTTAGGCCTTCAACACTCCAATGTGACTTTAAGTCTCCACAGCTCCATCATGCGTCCTGATCAGCAAACTGATAGGACCCTTACTGGGCTCTCCCACTCTCCTGCTAACCCTACAAAGGTCCTCAGTCTCCATTGCTGGTCAACAAAAGATTCCAGACCTCCAATGTCACTCATCCTTCAGATCTTCGAAAACGACTGAGAGCTGATATCCTTTCATAGCCTGTTAGTGAATAATGTCACAAAAATGTCACAAAACAAAAATATTTTTGTTCCATTTATGTGTGTTGATTAAAAAATTCTTAATGCAATTCCAAAATTCCTGTCTGCAGTTACACCTTCCACAAAACAAGAACTGATTCTGGCAGCTAGGCTGGGTTTTTTACACTTATGTCTGCAGCCAGTCTTCTCTGATCAATGCTCATGATTTCCACCTGTTCCTAACACAGCATTCTTACCAAGTTTGCCAGGCTATAGAAAGCGTTTCAGCAAATAAATGTCCAGTGTTCTTTACATGACTGACCACCTGAACCTGACCACGTTGTTGTTCATGGTTTACACGGTTTATTTGCCTTGACCTTGTTGGACCATGCTTAGCTTTTTTGCTCAGTCACTACTGCCTCCAGTCCTGCCCCCTAGTTTCTCTGCCTGATTGTTTCCTACTGGTTCTGACCCTGATTATGTCGATCTCAAGCAGAGTACAAATCTGCCATATCAGAAAGTGCAAGCAATCCCCGCCTACTGTGACATCCCCGCCAACCCGCGCTCTAACAGGAGCTCAACAGAGGAACCAATATTTTGTTTCCACTGCTCATCACGGATCCTGAGACGGTTAGTGGCTTTTTCTCTCAGAAGATCAATTACAGCCTCTAATCGACTCGTTCCCTCTCAGTGGTTGCTGAGTCTGCTGCCGACAAGTTTTTGGATCATGTAACTGAGATTTCCAAATAAAACCTTTAAACCTTTGTCATTAAATCTGGTTAAATATTGAGTCCTCTGTCTGGTTTATCACAGAACAGTCCACAATATAAAACACTGAACCTGATCAAACCTGGATTGAATCATTTCTATAATTAAATGAGAACTATAATTTAAAGTATTTGTAGATTTACCCTCAGATGTGTAATTTAAGGGAATCGTTTTTTTTGTTGCTTTTTTTCAGATTATGTTTTTTGATAGCTTATTTCACAACATAAAACAGCTGAATCAAAAGTACTGGGAATGTTGATTTCAGGTTTTGGCAGGGCTTGAAATGAGGTGTTCCAAACAGGCAGACTCACTGTTGGTTGATGCTGGCCGTTGAGGCTCACTGTGCGGAGCGGCGAGTTGGTAGAAAGACGCTTGTCCCACTCACTTGGTCGAGGTTCCGGTACGGACTCCATAAAGCTTCTCTTGAGCTCACTGATACTAGAGTGGTGACGCATAATTTGTGTTTGGGTCTTATCTAGATCCTTTAAGAATGAAAAAGATACTTTAATTAATGATAGAGTAAAATGTCAACAAAGATGACCACAGACATGAATAGAATGAGCTAAATATTGACTAAACCATGACGAAAAAGGACTGAAATATAGAGGCACAGGGAACTTACATTGTACATGAAATGAGTGAATGGGGGTGGATGTGCATGACTTTTCCCTGAGGTGGGTGAAAACAATTTCAATGGCAGGTTGTCTGTAAAATACTTATCGTTTTTTTTACAAGCTAAATGGCTTTGTGATTTTTACAAGGTATGTCCATAAACTGCTTGTACTTATCTCTCAATGATATCCAGACATTTGATCATTACCAGGTACATGCAGAGACTAAAATGTAACCTGGGAACTTACATGGAAAGGAAACTCATTGCTTTATTCTTACACTACAAAATTAGACAATTGTGTTTGTAATTGTATGAATTTTATTCAATGGTTATGATTTCCCTACTCATTGTTTTTTTACTACATCACATTTCTTTTTTTGTGTAATCAATTTGAAGCAGAATGTCTAATAACTTTAGTTTGAACATATTATTTTATTTTAACATATTATATTTAACGCATAAATGTCTGCTTGCACATACAGTATGTGTCAATCACACACAAAAGCACATACATCAACAACATCAAACACAGGGGCCTGCGTAAAACTGGAATCATAGGTTGAAGTCAAATTTTCACAAAACTGCAGAATTTGCTGAACCTTTTGTGGCTTTTTTGTTGCATAGCTGTAAACAATACGATTTCCCATTTAGAGTCAAATCTTTGGAAAGCAAGTGTTGATATTTCTATTGTTACTGCTGTGAAAGCTTTAACCAAGAACGGTTGACATGAAGAAAGAAGTGCCACAAAGACATTTAGCTTGAAAAAGTACAGATCAGATGAAAGACAAGGAAAGCTGTCTGATACAAATAACAGGCAACTACAGCAAAGTACTGACACCGTGAAACTGCTGTCACATACATGACTGGGAGGGTGGCACCATAGTGTAGCATTACCACACGTGTTAACTGGTGAAAAGAGTAGATGAAATAACGATTGCATTTTTAAGCTGAGACAGTTAGTTAGCCCTTACACCTCGCAGTCTGGGACATGTTTATTACATTAATACATCTCACAATTGTCCCTTTTCCTTTCTATAAAATATTAAATGAAGGCTACTAACACAACAAAACTAAATCAATTAAATAAATAATTAAATAGATTTTTTTCAGGATTGTGAAAAATGATCCTCTAGCCGAATTTATGACCCCCAGCATTTTCTGAGGCTGAGGACACCCTGCCAGATTTATGGGTCATGTCAGATGGTGGACCTTACATTTTTATACAGAGTGGGTTCACGTAATTCAGGTGTGTCTGAAAAATTAAACTCTTGCTAATATTATTCTATTTGTAATTGTTCTAAATATTTTTATTTAATCTTTCCATGTACAGTTATTGTTTTCAATGATCAATTGTTCAGACCTCCTTTCATACGCGTTAGAAATAATTATTTGACAGCATAAAATGGGTCGACCACATATAAACCCTTTTCAAAAATATATATTTTTGGATTAAAATAATAGTTCAATATTATTAAAGCCCCGTGGGTTTAAAGAATGAAGGACCATAATGGTTTCTTATGCTTTACTTTGTGTAGACTTAAATGTGTAGCAGTAGTCTCTGACCTCTGCACAAAATATAAAAGCTATTTTATGCCGTCATTCAGCTGCAAGATTATCATTCAGTCTTAAGGAAGCTAATATGAAAACATATAGGATAGACCCACAGATGTTGAAGTTGTCTACGGATGATCTACTACTATCAATGAAGTCTCAGTTTATTTTGTAAAGCAGGTTTGTTACAGTATTAAGGACAAACTGGGCTGCAGTCAGGTTTAACGAGAAGACAAAAGTTCCCAGTCATATATTCTAGAATGTGGAACAATTTTGGATGACAAATAGTAGCATTGATGAGAAGCTACTTGCATGACAATTAGAGAGGAAAATGGTGCATGCGAATGCATTTGGTTTGAGCTATAGAAAGAGAAAGAAAGAAAGAAACAAACAAACAAATCAGGCAAATGGTAGTCAACATCACTTTCATGCGTTCTAACTATTACAGAAACTACCAAAAACAGATAACACGCAAAATACAAACCTCCAACATTAAATTGCTATGTCTGATATAAATAGTTTCACCCTCAAGTCTCTTGGGTCTCTTCTGTGAAAAATCAGGAAAGGAATGCAAATTTGTGGTAAATACAATAGAATTAGCTTCCATGTTCCTTTGTCCAAATGTCAGCTAAGGCTATGAATGATTGTGATATAAAGCATTTCTGCATAGGGACATAGAAAAAAATACACAAATGTCAGTTTACCCAGCCCACCAAATGAAATATGAAGACCTCAAACACACTGGGTGGGTATGGGTAACAGCCAAGCAGGTACAGAAAAATCTGAGGATTTCAGGTCACATGCTATGGATGCATAACATGCTGCTGGATATCAGTTTTCAGAAAACATGTATGCATGAATCTAAATAATTTTAACAAGCTTGTGTTAAACCATGTCAGGATTTTAATTTAGAAATGTTCTTGTTATTTAACAATGGTAAATATAGTTATGCTGCTATAGGCTTAGGCTGCTAGAGAACAATCTGCTACTTCTATTGTTCACCTGTTTTAGTTGCAGTTATTTCCAGTGTTTTCTCTAAATGTTCTTCTCTCCATAGTAGCTAGTAGTAGTTAAAACAGCTTTTTTAAGAGAACATCAGCTGGTTGTGCTGCCAGCAATGTTCTACAACTACCCATATTAACTTTTTTTTCCAGTTTCCTCTGTATCCATTTGAGTCCTCTGTCCCTTCAAATTTCCAGTGGGTTGCAACAGATGGCAACTAGTACTGAGCCTGGTTCTGCTGGAGGTTTCTTCCTGTTAAAAGTGAGTTTTCCTCTCCACGGTCGCTATATGCATGCTCAGTATGAGGTTGCTGTAAAGTCAACAACACATCATTTTGCCGTGCCTTGAGACGACATGTGTCAATTGGGGCTAAATAAATAAACTGATTCTTGAATCTTGAAACTGAATTTTGTACCTTTTTGTTTTTTTCAGATTGAAACCATTTTAAAATAATTTCAATAATAAACTGAACATGATGCACTGTTTGATAATTAGGAGGAAGTGTAATGAATGAATGTCTGAATATGAATTAAATTCAATTAAATAATAGCAGTATTAGGCTATTGGGTGTCTACTGGAAGTTAATATATTTTGAGCAGAAAAAAGCACAACAGGCAGGAAATCAAAGCATCATTGGACCTCGCCATGGAAATGAAAAAAGTGTCCATAAGTTGCCAATGAAGAGGCAAGTTTACAAAAAAACAAATAAACATTGCTGCTAACCTTCCTTACACGAACCATTTCCATCTTTTTATCCTGACCAGAGAGCTGTTTCCCCATCAGAAGGAAGCAAATTAAGAACTGAATCAGCAATGCACCGAAAAACATGAATTAAGGAAGTACAATCTTCTGTAATATTAGTACTTTATATATTTTCATAATTTGTGCTTATAAGGTAAACTAAATAAAATGTATTTTTTTTTCTAACTGATATTATTCAAGGTTTCTTAAAAAGGTATTATAGCCATTTGTTATTATAGGCTGTAGGCAGAGGAATCCCCGGTAGCAGTCTGTATTACAGTGTATATTGAGAAGCATTGGACTGAAGAGTTGTTTAAACCGGACTCATGATCAGAGTTGTCCATAGTTTTCATGAGTTTGGCACAGAATGTGGTTCCATAGCTCCATCCCCAGAACAGAACCAGCCGTCTTTTTAGGTTTTTTAGTCTTGATGCTACTGGATGATGGCAGAAAAATTTACACTGGTACATTATGTGGGCTTATTTAAAGATCAAGAATAATGAGGATCGTGTTAGAAAGTAGCGTCATCTCCATGGAGCTCAATGGCAAAATCTGAAGCTTCAAGGAAATTAGCCTTTACAGGTAGCTTAGATATGTCGTTGTAGACATATGAGCTATTCTTGATCCAACTTTAAAAATGTCTTAATGTAACTATTTGTAGTTGGGCTCATATTATAATGAGCAATTACGTGACAGCGGAATGTTTTGCTATAGATGTCTAAATAAAATATTTAAATGAAAAAACATATCCAACATATCTGAAAATGCTCATTATATTTGGGGGCTGATTTGTGACGTGCCATCAGGAATAAGTTGCCAGAGCAAATAAGACCTTTACAGATGTTTGGTTTTTTTCTGAGCTGCAATTTTATATGATCAGAGACATCCATGTCTACAGGAATACTTGTGTGTGTATGTCATGGGGTGAGTTTCAGAAATGTCCTTGTTTTTGGACCATGATTACATGGTCCATTCCCCCAGCATTGCTGGCCTGCCCTGTGAGGCTTCTTCAATGGTGAGCAGTGATGCACGATGTCTAGAGGGCCACAGAAACAAATATATTAAAAAACAATAAACTAACAGTTGACCTGTTTCAAAGCAGAGACTGCTATTTACTACCCTTTTAACAGTTTACTAATGGTTAAGTTTTATCTCTTTGAGAACAGTCATGATCTTGATATGTCCCAAAATGAAATTAGTTAGAAAATCTCTTATCTAACCTGTTAACAATATGTTCAAATTTGCAATGTGCCAACATTGAATGGCCATATTTCTTTATTTTTTATTTGTATTGTGTTTGAAATCATTGGAAAACTCATATTTAAACTCCTCAAGTTTAGAAACTAATAAACCTTTTACTGACCCGTCCAACATAAAAGGTTAACAACCACATATAAAATACAATTTATAAATAATTAACTTTTTAGTTACTAAAAACACAAGTCTTTCATTATTCATAGAGGTCAAAGTGTAGTTATTCAAATGTTTTTTTTGCAAATTCATTATGCTTAAGACATAAAGTTTTACATTTTTGTGGAAACATTTAATTTATTTAGCACTTTTTTAGTTATAGTGAGCCATGAAAAAGCTTCACACTTTCATATTTAAAGCCAGCTTTTCCCAATCGCGCTTAAACACACTGATACACATATCAGTGTGTGTCGAACTTACAACCTGCCAAGACATCAACTTAACTGACTGAAGGACAATTGATATTACATATCAGTTTAGGCCCCATATGTAAAACTGGGCTGAGGTTAACAAGCAATGTTTCTGTGCAGCTTGTTTTTTTGTATATTCGTTTCGGGAGTGGAGGGTATCGGCCATGTGGTATTTCTTTGAACATGTGACTATGATAGCATTGTAGGGTGTTCGACTAAAGCAGAAAAGCAATGTTACTGATGTGATACTCTTTTTTTTACAGTGAAAACATAAGAAAGTACAGTACATATAATATCAGCAAATAATGGATATTTACTGTGATTAAGAGCAGTATCCATATTTAATATTAAGTACTTTGCAAATTCTTCTATCAAACATCCCAAATAGCCAAAATGTTCATATCAGTGTTTAGTGTTCTGTGTATTTGTCATGCTGCCTTTCATGTATGAAAAAGTACATTTGTTTTTCTTGGTTATTGATTTCACTTAAATACAACGGAAATATGTTTTTCTTTCGATTCTCCCTTGGTCTAAAGTCCTTTAAAACCTTTCTCCAAATGATGTACATCTAAAAGACCTAACCCTTATTATTCATGAGTGATCATGCATCAAGCAAACAAACCTGGCTCTTTTTCTCTTTCTCTTTATTGGTCACAGACGGGGAGTGCCTTCGCTCTCTCCTGGCAACACTCTAATAGAATATAGAAACTCATAATGTTAGTCAGTCTGAAGGAAAACCCAGGAAACAATCGCTATATATGTAGTAATCTATCCACTTCTCTCTTAGCATGTGTAGAACTTTTCGATCTTAGCAAACACGTATGGTTTTTGAAATGCATCTTTAATGTCCTTATTTATATTCATAACTTCAAAATCCAGACCTAAGAGTAGAGAGCTCAGTGCAGTTTATCCGGTAAAGTTACAGATACATAAATCATAATACCAAGAAATGAAAAGTAAAATGTGCAAAATTTTATTTAAAAAAATGACAGAATGTGCAACAATATGTTTAGAACCTTTTATTATAGTCTTTGATAAATATCTTGCACTGTAAGCTTCTCCAACCCAAGACAGACTGAAAACCTACTAGTACTGAACTAAAACCCACAAAGTCTGTGAAATTCCTCTTACCTTTATATCTGAAGTAGACTGTTGCTTCGGGCTGTGGCTCTTAGTGTGCTCTGGCTTACATTCTGTCTTTAGCTCCCTCTTCCAATCTGTATGACGTTGGCCTTTGGGTCTGGAGCCATCAAGCTGGTTAGGGCGAGGCAGTGTGGGCAGCAGTGGTGATGGCCTTGCTTCCCCTGGAGATACTGGTGACATAACAGGTGCACTGACCGGACGATTGGATTTGTTGTCAGGAGTTGTGGCCATGGCTGGGATGGATGAAAAAAGAGAGCATGAAGAGTGAAAAAAAGCTGAAACAATATACAGAGTAACATAATAAACAAAAGGTTGTTCAATTTCAGATATTTCATTTTATATGCAGTAGTGCCAGACACATTGCATTAATGTGGTCTGACTGTGATTCAAAAAATACAGTCGGATGTTTCCCAAAGTATAAGGAAAGATAATCAAAGTGTGTTATGCTGCTCAGCTGACCTGAAACATTAGTCTGCTTTGACCAGGCAGACATTTTATAGAAAGGAAAACACAGAACTGAGGACTAAAGTGATGACTAAGTTAGTGTTTTTATCTAGCAGAGAAGCACAACTAATCATAGACTGCTTTATTTGTTTGGTATTAGTGCCACATTGTGTTCAACTTAATGTTACAATAATAAGACATTTTTGTATGTAGTCTTTGATTTACCTCCTAAATGTAAAAGTACAAATTTGACTCAAACTGGGAAGTAATTCAAGACAACTTTAAATTAACCAAAAACAATTGATGTAACCAGGAAGAGACAGAATAATAGTTCTTGAGTTGACACATGCATGATGTTTAAGTGGTTTGGGTATCTGATCCCTTTTAGCCCCATTTTAACAGACTACCCAGGCAACTAACTTGTGTATCTCATGTTGTCTGGGAACCCCTTGGGGCCCCAAAAAATGAGCTACAATATGTGACTGGAGAGAGGGATGCCTGAGATTCCCTCTTAGAACTGTTACCTTCACAACCAAAAATCAAATGAGATGAAAAAGATTGAAATTCTAGACCTAAAGGGAATTTATCAACAATATTTATAGTACATTTTTAACACAAAGTCATAAGGATACAAGCTTTAGACTAAATTCTGGCCAAAGCGTCCAGTGTTCCTCTAAAACAACCCATTCCCCACTGCAGCCAATGAATGACAGCATTGATTAATTTGTTGGTAAAACAGAACAAAGTGATTTTATTGTTTCCTTTAATCCGAAACTCTATTAACAAAGAAAAAAACGAACATAAAATCATTTTTACTCTGGTTTCGTCTTTGTCTTTCTCTTAAATACTCTCTTATGATGTAAACTTGCTGGAGCAAAGATGAAAGCGTTGGCTTATTATTTTACTTACGTTCTAAAGTAAAATATGACACATTATTGACATAATGAATAATCTGTTTTGTTGCAATTTTGTATCAATAACGTCAAAAATAATAATCTTTGGCAGATGAATTTTTTATGGATTTAACATAATCCTCTATCAAATATCCGTAAGGAAAAATAAAAGTCTTTAAAGTGTGCAAGAAGGCTGTAGCCTGTCTTTTATAGCATGTTTTGTGAACCCTTTGGACTGGGATTACCCAATAATCTGACGTTTTTGGTTATTCATTACATGCATGTAAAACTACACTCAATATAGTTTTTCATCATATTTGGTCTGTATTTTTTCAGGGTTACTGAGTGGGGACACAACTGAAATATTTGGTTCCCCCCCATGCAATTTTTAAAACGTGTGAGGTTCACAACCTGTAATGTTTTCTCAAATACTCTGACTCACCTTATAAAATGGAAAAAGCTTGATTATCTCATTATGAACAGTAAGTTCTCAGAAACTGGAGATATTTGGTGTTTATTTGCCAAAGAGTAATACGACGAGGGAACGTGACATAAGTTGGAATTTAGTTTGAATCTCTCAACATTAAACAAACAACAACACAAAGCTCAGTGATAAGGCCAACAGGACCAGGTTTATATGTTATTTAGTTTAATTTATATTAGCATTATCTGTGCATTAAAATTAAAAGTAACAACATTGACATGATTCTACGTTGTGTTAAAAATGCTGTGAATGTGTATGTTTTATTACCATGTAATAATATCTCGAAAGTGTACAACACTTATACTTTACCCCCATCCAGGCTGCGCGAGTTCTTCTTGCTGGAATAGCGCTGGAACATAGGAGCTGGCCTATCAATCAGAGAGCTCGCCTGTCGGGTCTGAGTCTGAGTCCGACCACTGTAACGAAATTTGGAGCCTAGTGCCAGGAACTTTCTTGGGGTGGTGGCCATCTCAGTGGAGGTCAACCTGTCAACACAGGGAGGATATTGTTTAATAGCCTAGAATTTCCAAATTTAAACACAAGCCTGAAAAGTTGACACATAGAGAAAGAAGATTATACACTACCTAAAGAAGGTGTGATGTTCAACACATACTTTCCACAGCTTCTTGGCGGCTTTGTAGTTAGGAAGTTTGAAACCGATTGCACTCTCATACTGTTCAATCTGTTAAATGCAAATCAGAATAAAAACAGTAATTGATCAAATCTCCCCTTATTTCAGTATCAGTTGGGACATAAGAGTAGGATTCATTTACCTCAGATGGTCGTATTTTGATAAAGAAGCTGCTGTGTTTGTAGGACACCTTCAGGACTTTGGGCCATGGGAAACGGTTAATTCTCAGTTTATCTTTGTAAACCATCAAACCACTGGAGCAAACTCCCAGCATGATGTCAACACCATCCAGGTCCTTTTGGAAACAAAAAAATTCATCCCTGTGTAACATTCACAAACATTTCACTTTAAAAATGTTAATAAACCAAACCAAAATTTTAGTTCTTGAAATTATAATGATTTGATTTCTGCTTTCCTTTTTACTGTCAATCACAGTATCAATCTCTCTATGAACTTATTTTGTAGACAATTTGTAAAATAACATGCTGTGAATTCATTCGTAGATTCTTGCTTGAACTAGACTTTCGTATACCTTAAATTCTCCACAAGGAGGCAGTACAGTATGAGTTTGGTATGTGATGTACAGCTTCGAACTTTTAAGAGTTGCAGACCAAGTATCATTAATTTTACTAAAATTAATTTTTATTATATTTTGCATAAACAGTACTCTGCTGTATAGTGCAGTAAGTATTATTGTGTTCATATTGTTGTTTCAGGTATGAAAGAGGTCAAGTTTTTGAATTTACAAGTCAACTTCAGTTACCTTCTGTAGCTATGACCACAGCCTTCAGAAAAATGTGCCCATTGTAGTGACTAGAAACAACTACTTTATTTGTTTTTACATTATAAATCTGTCAACGACGTTGGTCAGTTTTGATCTGTTTCTCTGCTCATGGTGCTGCTTGCTCGCTGGTTGCACATCTGCCTCTGCTCTCATCAGCTCATGTATTCCACTTGAGCTCAGCCCCATTAACCAGCTCTTAAACCAGCTGCTAGATTTAAAAAAAACATTTTTGCACTTCTACAAAGATCGCCTTCTCCTAGACACCTGAAGTGGAAGACGCCTTTCAGAAACTCAAGTAGATGTTCTCTAAGGGACCCTTTAGAAAAATTATGCATTCTTGAGGTAGATGCTTCTGTGGTTGGAACTGTACTCTCCAAGCATTGGCAACCAGATAAGAAACTCCATCGATGGGCTTTATTGGTTCACATCTTTTACCACTAGAAAGTAATTATGACCTGGGCCATTTAAGCTGGCCGGCAAAAAGAGTTTAATTCCTGCCTCCCTGACTCTGCCCTGCAGCAGCAGGCAAAAAACCTCTCACGTCACCAATGTGTAGCGGCTCTTTCTGTTTGATTTGAATTGACTAAAGCCTGAGTATCAGTAACAAATGCTGTAAATATGGACAAAAATATATATAAAAATACAGGAAATGATACATTTCCACATGACACTTCACTTGCTACTCAGCTCAGACTTCTGCTTATATTTGCACATTTGAATCATTTGCACACTGCCATCACTGCACATTGTTGTACTGCTCTTTCTTATTTACTCCAACATGTATTGTGTATGAATATTTATAGTTATAGTTTGTTAAATTAATACTTGCTTATTATATTTTTTCATTTCCATATTTTAGATATTTCCTATGCACCAGCTACACCAAAACAAATTCCTTGTATGTCCAACAACGTATGCGATAAAGCCTTTTCTGGTTCTGAAATAAAAGCTTATTGGGATGTATAGCATTATTAAATTATTGTCCAGCCCATCCGAAGACACATTTGATCTGGCAGTCTGTGTAGCTGTGACACTATTCTGGAGGGGGACACATCAGCCAAGGTAGTGCTGCTGAAAACTAAACGTTTTCTCTCTCATGCTAGAGCTGAAGCCCTCATTGGATTGTGTAAAAGCAGATTGTAAATGGAAAACAATGTAAGAGCTTATATTGGGCCTTAATAAAGACTGCAATATCTGGGCAACAACAAAGCTTGACCCCTGCTGCTTGCATACACTCACTCACAGCTGCCATGACTCACCTTAAGCGCCATTAAATGACATCAGGGTGAGTTGGACTTACTTCAGATGAGCTTACTTTATTATGTTACATACCATCATTCAATACACTACTCCCAGTCATGTCTTTTTTTATTTTTCATGGTTCCATATAATTTATCTAATCTTTTGTTGAACCTTTATGACGTAGATTTGTGGAATATTGTAAATAAATACAACAAAACGTTTGTGCATGATTTAATTAATAAGTGTGAAACTTCTAAAACAAAAGAGTACAAGATTGCAATGAGACCAGACTGATCTGACTGAAGAGCCTAGAATTGTTACAAGGTATTGATTAATGTTAGAGGAACTCAGACTCAGGTACTTTATCTCACCTTGGCCTGGTGAAGGTCTACGCCATACATGGAGAGCTTTTTGGCATTCTCCAAAAACATCAGGTCTGCCTGAGTAGGAATCATCGCCCTGCCAAGTCCACAAAAGGGTATAAAAATACTAATATAGTAAAGAAAGGACTAAAGAATAGTAAAGACTTTTGAATAAATCAATAATTGAAAGTGTGAAAAGACAGAAATAACTTAAATGTATTCCTTCACTGGTTAATGTAGACAGTATTCTTACCTATATGTTCGATGTAGCTCCATCATTTTTTCCTCTAGTTCTTTTGTCTGACCTGAAGCCATTTTCATCTCCTTAGCATAATCATGTCCATGCACCTCAGGGTCATATTCACCCAGCTCTGACTGTAGGGCATAAGAGCCCAACAGAGCCAGGGTGACGAATGAACAAGGAAGGCGACCCTGCAGGATGTCCTTCCGCAGCTGGAGACACAGGTAGTACCTTTAATGTACAAAAACAATTATTTGTTATGAAACTGAAATGGACTTTGAATTTAACACAATAATTGTTGGTACTAATTTTGTTAGTTTTTGGCATAAAGACACTTTGAGTTTCTTACTTTTGAATTACAGTGGAAGACAGTTCTGATAGATTTAAAATGAAACATGAAATGATCTTAATTAACATTTATTGACCTCTGAAAGCACTTCTCACTTGTGCCACAAACCCCCCATTAGCACTCACAAATATGTACACATACAGTGTCCAGGGCACACATCAATACCTTCTGTTTGTGATTATTACCACTTTAGAAACTTCATCTGCTCCTACAGTTTGGAGGTCAAGAGCATTTAAGCAATGCCTGTCAGACTTGGATAGTAACAATATAGATAAAGCAAATTACTGGCTACTTTCTTTACCTGAGTTCTCAATCATACAAAGCTCTGAGAAAAAATTAAATAAAAATGGAAAGTGGTATGTGAACCTTGATTTTTTTTCTCACCAAGGCCTGGGCTGATTGGTTTAACCTAGATCGCTTGAAAGACTTTCAAATTTTCTTTCATTGGATTCTTTTACTATGTTCAGCAGCACACAGATTTAGATTTAAAAGCTCTACTGTAACAGGTGACCCCTGCAGTATTTACATGAATACTATTTTATTTTCACTCATTTTTTCTTGAACACATTGCATAGTAGAGAACACAAACCTATCAGTATGAAAATATACCAAAAAGCTTTGTTATTATTATTTTGTTTTTATAGAAACCCAACAAACATTCCAAGATCTATTCTAATGTATTACCTTTAGTTTGGTCAATGTGGAGGATAAATACTCTTGGTCACAATACATTATTGTATGCAGGATGTTAAAGTTCAAGTTTTGTGTTTATTTTAATTGAAGGTGTTTAAAAAAACAGCAGTAAAATTGAACATGGTTCAGACTTCCATAAAAACCATTAAATAAAGAACTAGAAAAAATATGAAGACATTGTTGCGGAGTTTTTCCTGTATATATAGTTGTAGCCAGCACTAAACAGCTGAACAGTATGTGATGAACACTTGCAACTTCCAAAGTTAACCTGCAGATCCATTTCAAGCTCATATATAAATGACTTTTTAAAATGAAACGTTTACTTTAAATGTCCTTTATGTTAAACAAATGTCAGAACTCGTATCAATCTAAATTCTCCCCTTTAGGGTAAAACGAGTAGGTCTACCTACAGTAAACATTTAGTTCGTAGGCAGATTGAGGCATGATGTACCTTGTTATGTCCTCTGAAAGCTGGGCTGGGTCCGGTGGGTAAAATTTCACATTAAAAGTGAAATTATAATTGGATCCTGAAAAGCAAAATCCTGATTGATTTGGGATAAGTAGATAATAACCGAGTGAAGGGATGGGCAGTGGATTTAGCTCACCTTGCACCTGCCTATGAATCTCTTTAGTTAAATCCATCCAAGTCTGTCAGAAAAAAGAGGAATGCATGACAAACTACTAAACCTCAATTAATACAAAGGTCAGTTTCATTCAGTCAATTGATTTTTATATATGCTTTTTTGTGTAAATCTATCACGAAGGTAATATTAAATTTATTACAACTGGTCTCACCTTCTTATTGAAGGAGTCCCAGATGGCCAGACCATAATAGTCTTTCTCAAGCAGGTTGAGGTGGTCACAGACCTTCATGAAGAGTTCTTGGCCCTTGGCATGTTTCTAATGAAAATGTGCACATAGAGAAACAAAGAACAAGAAAAGTTCATACTGTAATACATCTGATGATCATCTGGAAACTACACTTAGTATAAAATACAGAATAAGCAAACCTTGTACTTGTGATATACGTGAGCAAATGAATATGAATGTATACATATGCTACATTCTAATTGTAATAATTCATATTAGGACATTAAAGATAGTACAACCTGTGATAAATCAGGAGACCACTGGATCGCATTATTGACAAAACATACACATTGGGATAGTAATTATAGCCAACTTGAAAACGCTGGTTCTCCGCTGATGCTGCTGAGCTGGCAGCGATGTGGCTCACAGGTGCTGCCAATCCCCTAATGAAGCAGTGGAGGATGAAGGGAACGGCTCAGCAGTCATTCAGTGCCTGGTTGCTTACCTTACATGGTATCTTCAAGCCTTCCTCGTGTTCCTCTTGTGAATGCTATGTTACTAAGTTGGTTACACAATCTACAAGACCACAACAACAATAAATTTCCAGAAATGGATTCAACCCATGACGCCTAACTAGACAGGCGTCAGAGCCTAACTAAAACCATGACAGAACCACCAGGCCCAAAATCAGGCTCTCCAGGAGGCTCTCAGGAGATTCATTATAGATCAAGCAGCCAAACTTTAATCCCACGAGACCGTCCTCCGATTCTTGCCCGAACAGAAGGAAACCAATACTGGTAAGGTGGGCGGCTGCGATGGGTTTGTTTTTCAATGAAAACTGGTGTTTAGCTGTGCTTCCAGCCCCTTTCCTATTAATGATGCGAAAATAGCCTACATGTTGGGTTTTCTGAGTGGCCGAGCGCTTAGATGGGCTGAGGCCAGGTTCCATCATTTGTCAGTGTAAAAGATTTCTACAATTATGTTTCTCATGACCTCATGACCTGGTTTAAATGTTCTTTAAAGGATTGCAAAGGGTTAAAAATTCATTTGTAATACCATAAATTTGCATACGTTGGTGTGGTTGTAAATTCAATTAACTTGTTTATGGTGAGAAGGGGAGGATCTGTCTTTATCTAAGGAAGAGGGATTCTTTGGTCCTTCGATCTAGGAGGAGCATTTGTTTGGGTAAAGGAGACGAGTATCCTGAGTGGGTCATAGGTCATGAGGGACCGAGTTTGAAGACTATAAAATGCGTGTGGGATGTACTTTGAGTCAGAGTGTCATGGAAGCTCTTGCTTGTATGATGCTCTCCAACAGGTGTAGAATTAAAGCTAATCCATTTGTTTCTAACTTGTTGTGTTACATGTTAAGGTCTAATTTTTCACAATATTCAGGTTGTCATATCAGTTTTCCTGAATTCCTTGAATAATTTAAAAGAACTATCTATCAGGAAACAGATCCTGTGTGGTAAGCTAGTTACATATGAAAGCTCAGACAAGGAAGGGATCAATACCAAATTTTTCTGTTGGATTTCGCACTTAGGCAGCTTCTTTATGGCTGAGCTCTGATATGCACAAAAGTATATTTTTTCTGCCTCTTAAAGATGTCATAATAGACAAACTAACTGTATTAGATGAACCTGCCTCTCTTGATGCCTGTATAGCCTTGGCCATAAGGATTGATTGTCCTTGGAGGGACCGGAATAAGGAACAAGCTTTTCGTAGGCCTATCACAGCTGCCGTTGCATCCACCAAGCAAGTTCCTACTAAGCCCTGGTGACCTCCGTAATCAGCGACAAGCTACAAGATGCTTTTAATTGCTGACCCTGAACCAAAAGGACCCATCTTAGCCCAAATGAATGGCGGAAAAGAATGCAGTCCCACCAATGTCTCTACTGTGGTCACCCTGACCACTACATTGCTGGCAATGAACACTGGGACACAGTCAAATCTACCATTACCACCAATAACTCTCGTCTTTTCCTTCCAGTTACGCTCCACTTTCTCAAAGATTCCATCTATTTAAGTGCCCTAGTCGGCTATGGTTGGGAGCAGTCCTTCATTTCCCTGTCTTTAGTTAATAAGCTCAAACTTGAAACAGAAACCCTTTAGAGCCCCCTCCGAATATCAGCCTTAGACGTAAAACCTCTTCATCACATAACTCACATTAAGAACCCAACCAAGTTAGTCAGAGCTGACAAACACAACGAGACCATTTCTTTGTTTGTTTTTTCTGCCTCCCAACCAGTGATCCTCAATGGTTTTGACGGCTTCAACTACACATCTCTCAAATAAACAGGAAGAACTGTTCACTTGACACATGGTCCTCCACTTGTCATTCCACATGCTTCCTAGCTGCCGTTCCTCTAGCCCAGCTCCTGAAGACGATGTCTCCATTGACTCGCAGCACCTCAGCAACGTTCCCCCCATCTGACTGGAATAAGTATCTCACTTGGATTGAATATGCCCCAATTCACATGTCTCTGCTGCTACTGGTTTTTCCCCTTTCGAGACTTCACTTGGTTACCAGCCACCCGTTTTCATTTAATGAAAAATATATCTCAGTAACATCAGTGAACCACCACATTCGCCGCTGCCAGAAGATCTGGGGAAACAAGACCACTGCCCGCACCACTTAAAAAAAATGTAAAAGTCCCTGACCACAGGAGAACCCTGACTCCTAAGCACACTCCCAGACAGCAGGTTTGGTTGTCTTGCCGAGACTTCAAGACCATGTCACGCAAATTTCTCAGAGATCCATTAAACCATTACCTGATCAGTCCCACTTCATACCAGCATCCAGGATCATTCTCTAATCAACAAGTTCGAGGTTTCCAACTCCAGAAGCTGCACAACTCCTACAACTCGTCCATGCTTCCTGTCCATTCTACAGCAACCATCCACATCCTCCTCGGAACATTTACGCCTCCCTGGATATTCCTTCCACACAACAACACGCCACAATCCAGGAATCCCATTTCCGCTCACCTCTCCCTGGTGGTGACGATCAAACAACAAGTAAGAACAGTTCCAGATCCCAGATCACCTTACCTGTAAAATGTACTCACCCATTCACCTCACTCCAGACCTCCCGGCTTCTCATGTGCTGTCTGCACTCCGTTCCAGTCCGGAAGTCCTCCTCCTGAACATTCATATACATGTTTGTACAATAAATGATACTTACCTGATTGCCTGTCTCCTGAGTTGCTTCCTATTGTGGGTCAGAGCCTAACTAAAACCATGACACTATATAACTAATTGCCTTTCATAATATAAAAATATAAAATATAATATAACCATAAAAAAATCACAAAATTACAATATATGTGAAAAATATATAAATTGTTGAAAATAAAAACAAACTGAAATTTTAAATTGCAACTGTTTCAGTTTAAAATGAATAAAAAAGTAAAAAGAATCCGTCTTACATCCAACTCGCACTCAAACAGAGCATCATCCAGCAGTGTGACTTTGATCAATAATGTCTTTGGTCGGCGTGGGGCTCTGGGTGTTTTGGCCTCCTCCTCTGCAGTCTTCATCTTATCTTCCTTGTCATTTTCATCTGGATCAAATTCCTTTTCTTTTTCCTCCTCCTCCTTGTCTAGAACAACTGCCTCTCCCTTTTCGTCATTCTTCTCTTTCACCTTTTCAGCCGTCTCCTCATCTGCATCTTTCTTTTCTACCTGTAGAGCCTGAAAAATCATTTGTGATTATGTTTTACAACAACAACATTAAATTTTTATTTTTTCAAATAAATTGTTTAGACAATATTGAGCTTTCCAAGTGTCTTTGATGGGCTGGCATAAACAAATACAATGAAATGGGTGAAAATGTAAATAGCACTAGATTATGGCTAGTAACATGCATACACAATTTTATCTAAATAGTATTTTTTTAAGGAAAAGATGAATTAATTCTCAAGTGATGGGAAGCAAAGAGTCTAATTTATCTTTCTGGCCATTCAAAGGTCAATATTTGCCATTTCAAATAACCAAACCAGGATACCATTTAAGGTGTGGATTTGGATGCCAAAATGATTTGTTTATGTTTTTTGCCAAATTTAAAGCTCCATTCTGTGAACATTCTACACCAGCTATAGTAGAAACCCCCAGAAAAACTCTATTGTTGTTTTGTCAGTCAAAACAATATTTTCCAAAAGTCTTTTACTATTTTAGGGAACTGTCAGGCAAATGTTGGTTGGTAAGTATCTCCACAAGCCACTTTGTAAACTCTGCTTCTTATTGTTCAGTCATAAAACCTGTATTTAAAAGAGGTTAATGAGGCTTGCAGTCCTTTAAATATTGTTCTGGGTTTTTTGTGTAACATCCTGGTTGAGTTTTCAATATACTTAGTAGATTTCCGACACATACAATAATATTGATAGATTGCATGGTTGTTGTTTTTGTTTTGTTTTTTGCTAAATATACTAAATGAATTCATGAAGAATCCCTTAAAAAAAGGTTTGGAAGGTTTTAAAATGATAGGTAGTGAACCTGTGCACTGCCATATTATATCAAGGAGAAGAGATGTTCAAAGTTTCATTTTAACACTTACTAACTGGATGTAGACAGCTTTTTATTGATATTTTGACAGGTTGCTAATGGGTAATTTTATCCCTTTTAGGAAATACATGATATTATATTGATATTCTAAGCCTTGACAGCCAATCCTGGGAGGTGAGGTTTGTTAGCACCCCCTAGTTTGATGATTTTGGTTTTGTAAACTTTTTATCAAACTTTGTGATTGTTTTTCTTGTTTTTAGAGTGCGAACATTTACATGGCCATATTTTCACATTTTTTCCTTATTTCTACGTGTTTCACACCTTCAGAGTCTGTAAATAACTCAAAAATCCCCAGGGTTACCTAATGCCCAGTCACAATGTTGTTAATAATAATAATGGTTGGAGTAGCACATTTATGTGATTTATAAATAAAATCATACTTTATGTTTTACTTCATATATAAATTTGTTAATTTGTTAACATTCCAAAATGTGTGAGACAGCAAATGCTTTTTTACAGCACAATATGTGGGCTTACTTGAGCCTCTGCACTGCTGACTGAATGCTGGTCCAGGGCAATCTCCCCCTCTATTTTCAATTCAGGTTCAGGGTCAGCAATAGGCGCTTTAGCTTCATCTTCCTCATACTCTCTCTGTCCCCCCTCACTGTCACATTGTGAACGCCGTTTCAGGAGGGATGAGAAGAGGCGTGAGAAACCACGGCCAGTAGAATTTCGGTTTCGAGGCTGGAGGTTCTCATCTTCAGGAGAATGCAGCTGAGATTCCTGGACAGTTTCCTCCTGCTGCTGCTTTGGCTTCTTCTGCTGACTTTCTACCTCATCTGTGGTCATGGTAACAGCTGTTATATAGAAAAAACACTAAGTAAAAAATGTAAATTACACATATAGATACATATAAGATAAAACATAAACATATTAGCCCAAATGACTAAAAGATGATTCTTCAAATCTTTTCTTTAAATCTCAAGCGACTTATTCAAGCAGTTTAAAATAAAAATATTGAAAATGTAAGAGGTTCTGTCATGACAGTAGGTGAAATCAGTCTAAGCCATGAAAAGGAGTGTCATATTAAAGAAGGAAAGTACATTTTTGTTTGAAGGTAACCTACAAAGGGGGAAGTGATGTCGGAGAAGTCTAATGATGGCGAAACAGGTTAAGGCAAAACAGTGTTTATCTTGATGATTTGATTAAAGAAACTGTTAGGAGATAATCCAACACTTTGAAGTTGAAGTAGGACTTCACCTCTTAAACACTAATGACAAAAAAAGCAAGAAAACTACTTTTCTTAGCTTTTCCATGATCAGCAATTTACATCCTCCCGCCTACACCATGTATTTGTGGCAGAACTGTTCCAGTAAAGACAAACACATTCTATATGTAGACGTGTTTATGGATACTAAAATAAAAACAAAAATAGCAGGTTAGATTGCAGCATATAGTAAGAAGAGATACCAGTATTAAATACACATTAGGATGTTAAACCAAGGAAAGAGTAAGACTTATTTTGATCACAGTAAGGTTTTTGGAATAGAATTTTATCAGTTGAAAAATAACTTGATGATCCATGTTACCCCAAAAAGTTATACTTTATTTACTACAATACTGACATATTCTCTTTTAGTAGTTTGCCAAACAGAGGATGTACTCAGAACTGCCAAGATGTACTCAGAACTGCCAAGAAAACTTGTTTCTTAATAATAGAAGTAACTTAAATTTGAATTCTGGGTGAGATTGTGCACCATGTTAATACTCAAATGTGGCAATAAAAACATTGCATTACACAGGCAAAGGTAAATAAAGAGTCTACATCCACCTGTGTCTGATTGTCATCTGCTGATTGTTTGTGTATTTTATAACATCAACCATGCAGCTCCGTTCTGCCAATCTCTCTTTTTGTCAAGATGTCCACCCATAATTGTAACTTTGTCCTCCTGGGATTTTTTTTTTACATAGCTTGTGTTTTGGACATTCCTCTGCCTCTGTTTTTGATATGTCAACATAGAGTTGCGAACAAACCTCCAACTGTATCAAAGAATAATGATCTTATGTCACCTCTATTCGTAAGCTGTGTGACAATAAATATGATACTTCATTCAATTCACAGCAAAAGTCATTTCAAGGCACTTTACAAGGAAAATAATTTTATTACAATCATAGATACGTCCTAATTGATCCTAGTTATTTAAGCGAGGTGAAATTGTTAAAGGCAGTCTGAGAGTGTATGTGTTTACTTTAATCGTATATGTTGTTTTACCGCAAGAATGTCAGGCCTGGTACTTGGACTTAGGTTATACAGCATTTTCCTAGTTATACTGACCACTCAAAGTGTTGCACATAGTCACGATCATCCTCTTAACCACACACACAGTCATAAACTGATACACAGATCAGTGGCCAACTCTATGTTAGGTGGCTTTAGCTTGATTTGAACCTGCTCTACCAATGGCCATAGTCGTCCATGTAAAATCAAAATCTGGTTATATGGCCTGCAGAAAGACCATATACCTGCTGGCTTTAATATTTTTACATCATTTCTAATAATAGGTTTAAAGTCTCTTAGCATAAATGAAAGGCTTACCCAGATAATAAATTAACTATTTTCAAATACATATTTAGACACTAAATTCAGTTTAAACAAATATATTTTCGTAATCAATGTAACTTACAACTCTACTGCCAGACGTAATTAAACTGCTTGTACCATTTAGTGTAAACATGAATAATGCTGACAAATAAGGAGTATGTAGAAAATCAGCTTGCCATAAAATGAAGCTGACAGACTGGGACACTGAGTGGACAATTGATGCACAAAGATGTGCTGACTGAGCAGAGAACAACATTAAGTGGGTTCCACAGTTCCAGGTGTACCACCCAGTGATAGCTAAACATAGCAGCTGTTAAGGCTTCTGTGCTGATAGTTTTATGAGCACGTGTACCACCAGATCAGCAGTCCTTCTAACAGAAGATTTGGACTTGCACATTTTCAATTCTACATGTAACACCTCAACATTTTACTAAAAGGTTACATATATTTTTAAAATTACATGTTTCAATTTCAATTGGTTTATATCTATTATATTGACATTCTGCCATCTCTATGGCTCCTTATTTCATTGGGTAAGAGTTGAGAAAAAAAATAATTATACAAAGTATATATATATATATATATATATATATATATATATATATATATATATATATATATATATATATATATATATATATAT
>JAVLVB010000726.1:171923-194195 GCA_032876305.1 Orestias chungarensis
TGAGAGAGTTGTCAGAACTGTCAAGACTCTCCTTAAAAAAAGGTGGGGTCCGTATCTTATGGCCTACCGTTCTGCTCCATTAGGAAATGGATTCAGTCCGACTGAGCTTCTCATGGGAAGGAGGATAAGGAGTTCCTGTTACTCAGTCGCAGCTAACGCCAAGGAATATTGATATGGAAAAGCTGAGGCCTGCAGAATACAACTATAGACAGTAACAAAGACAAAACTACAACCGAAGGCACCGGGCCCGCAACATGTCAATACTCCATCCAGGTGAGATAGTGTGGGTGACAGATCTGCAAACCAGTGGAACAGTAGTGTCTGGAGCAGGGTCACCTTGATCCTACATCATCGAGACACCCAGAGGCATGCTGAGAAGGACTAGCTACCACCTTTCCCACACTCCTGGAGCAACTGAAACATCTGTTGTTCCACCTGAAACTACTGCTGTTTCACACGAGACATTACCTGAAGAAAATCTTCACAATTTTCAACACACACCTGTGCATCAGATGCCACCATCCGAGAGTCAAGTTCCACTGAGAAGTAGAAGACCTCCAGCCTATCTGGATAATTATATTTGTTCATAGGAACTGAGTGAGTTTCCTGCATGGGGCAGAATAATCCTCACACTCAGATAGAGGATTTGGGTTGTCCACCCCTTCCTCTTAGTAGCTAAAGTTATATGTAATAGAGATTACTTTATGGTTTGGAGATTTATATATATCTTAGCTCTAATGCTGAACTGTGACTGAAAAGAGATTTAAGTTCGTGCACTGTTAGTGTAAAATAGATAAATAAACAGTAAAAACAAGTTAAAATTCTAGCACATTCTTCTCCTGTGGAGAAGAACTAGTAAGATACTGAGGTAATCTTGGGTATTCCACAGGATGCATCTTTTTGGTGTGTTATTCAAGTTTACATTTCTACATGTTCTTTTATAGACCCTCATAACAAATCCTATTTAGAAAGGGGGATGTAGTATCAGCCTATTGGTTGATAGGAACCTTTGTTCTGTATTGTGTTGGGTGGTACCTGCTAATACCTGCCTGCGGCAATGGTCACCGGAGGCTGAGGAGACCCTCCAGGGAGGCTTTGAGGTAACAGACTGTGATGTTCTCTGTGACACACAGGGAGGGGACATCAATGACCTCACTGACTGCATCACGGATTACGTTAACTTCTGCACCAACAACATTATCCCCACAAAGACTGTGAGCTGTTACCCCAACAACAAACCGTTGGTGACCAGGGACATCAAGGCAGTACTGAACAGGAAGAAGGCTGCATTCAGGAGCAGGGACAAAGAGGAGCTGAGGAGAGTACAGAGGGAACTGAGGGTGAGGATTGAGGAGGGGAAGGACAGCTACAGGAGGAAGCTAGAGAGCAAGCTCCAGCAGAACAACATGAGCGAGGTGTGGAGTGGGATGAGAGCCATCACTGGCCACAGCAGAAAGGGTGACCAGCTGATGGAAGGAGACCTACAGGAGGCTAACCAGCTAAACCTGTTTTTCAACAGGTTTGATGAGACAGTCTCTGCCCGCCCTCCCCCCAGCTCCTCCAACGACGCTGTTAGCACCTCATTGACCTAGCCCGTCCACCCGGCACCCCCCGCACACCACCAACTCACCTCAACTGCTTCAGCAGCAACACAGCCCGCCTGCCCATCTTCATCTGAGGGACTCTCCCCGTCATCCCCCATAACCATCACCGCAGAAGAGGTGAGAAGAGAGTTCAGTCGCCTGCGTCAAGGAAAGGGAGCTGGTCCTGACGGCCTCAGCCCCCGGGTGCTGAGAGGATGTGCCACTCAGCTGTGTGGGATCTTCCATCACATCTTCACCTTGAGCCTGAGCCAGAGGGTCGTTCCCGACCGGTGGAAAACTTCATGTCTGGTTCCTGTGCCCAAGAAGAAGACACCCACCACACACAGTGACTACAGGTCGGTTGCCCTGACATCGCATGTCATGAAGTCACTAGAGCGGTTTGTCCTGAAGCACCTGCGTACCAGCCCCGGATGGGAGTGGAAGACGCCATCATCTACCTGCTGCACCGAGTCTACTCGCACCTGGAGGAGGCAAGCAGCAAGGTGAGAGTCATGTTCTTTGACTTCTCTAGTGCGTTCGACACCATCCGACCAGCTCTCCTCAGCAACAAACTCCTGGACATGCGGGTGGACGCTCCACTGGTGGTCTGGATCAACAACTACCTAACAGGCCGCACACAGTATGTAAGACTGCAACACACCACATCAGACATCATACGGAGCAGTACGGGGGTCCCACAGGGGACAGTATTGTCTCCGTTCCTGTCAACGCTCTACACCTCTGATTTCATGTTTTGCTCACAGACCTGCCACCTGCAGAAGTTCTCAGACGACTCTGCCATCGTGGGCTGCATCAGCAGGGTCCAGATGGCCGAGTACAGGAGTGTGGTGGACAGGTTCGTGGAGTGGTGTGGGCTGAACCATCTGCAGCTTAACGTCGGGAAGACAAAGGAGCTGGTGGTGGACTTCAGGAAACAGTGGAACGCCCAGACCCCGTAATCATCAACGGCTCAGCAGTGGACATAGTGGATGACTACAAATACCTTGGTGTCCACATAGACAATAAACTGGACTGGTCTAAGAACACACACACTGTCTACAAAAAAGGTCAGAGCAGACTGTACTTCCTCAGGAGGCTCAGATCTTTCAACGTCTGCAGGACCATGCTACAGACATTCTACCACTCTGTGGTCGCCAGCACCATCTTCTACGCTGTCGTGTGCTGGGGCAGCTGGCTGAGGATGGCTGACACCAACAGACTCAACAAGCTCATCAGGAGAGCTGGCTCTGTCCTGTGACTGAAACTGGAGTCTGTGGTTGAGGTGTCAGAGAGGAGGATGCTGAGGAAGCTGCTCAGCATCAAGGACAACACCTCCCACCCCCTACATGCCACGGTGACGGCCTGTCAGAGCACCTTCAGCCGGAGACTGAGAACACCGAGAGTCACCACAGAACCCCACAGGAGGTCTTTCTTACCTGTGGCAATCAAACTGTTCAGTTCCGGTTCCATCTGCAGGAGGGATTATTATTAGTGTACTTATTGTTATATGGTGATCGTGTACTGTACTGTGTTGTATGTGAGATGAGTGTGTCATGTTAATTGTTAATTGATACTCTGTAACCCTGGCAAAACAATTTCCTCCGGGATCATTAAAGTCTATCTTATCTTATCTTATCTTATCTTATCATTATCTTTTCTGAAAAAGATCACATCTCCCCTATTTTAGCTTCCCTTCATTGGATCCCTGTCAAACCCAGAGTAGATTTTAAGATTCTTCCTTTGACATATAAAGCCCTCACTAATAAACCTCCATCGTAGATCTGTTTACTCCTTATGTCCCTAACAGAGCACTTCGCTCTCAGACTGCAGGTTTACTGGTGGTTCCTAGAATCTCCAAAATCAGAATGGGAGGCAGATCTTTCAGTTATCAGGCTCCTCTCCTGTGGAACCAGCTTCCAGCTTTAGTCTGTGAGGCAGACACCTTGTGTAGTTTTAAGGCTAAACTTAACTTTCCTTTTTGATAAAGCTTTAGTTAGGAGGATGTAGAGAAGACAGCCTAATCCAATTGAGGGAACCATTCATTCTGGACACATGGTTGTCCTTTGCTCTACCTCTCTCATGTCTCACTCCAAAGGGTTAGGTTATGCTAAATTATTTATATAGGGATGCTGCTATAGGCTTAGGCTGCTGGAGGATAATCTGACAGATTCTAAGTCTGCTACTTTCTTCTTCTTTTATCCCACATGCTTTAGTTGCAGTTTTCTCAATTATCTTTCTGTTTTCTCTTAGTGTTCTTCTCACCATAGTAGCCCCACCTGGTCTGGCGTTCTGTTAGCTGAGACAGCTTCTTTGAGGAATACATGGACTGATGGTGCTGCCAGTAATGTTCTATAACTGCTGCTAATGAAAATGTTTGGAATTAAATTATTTTATTTTAAAGTAAAGCAAACTGAATCTTGGAATAAACTGGATATAAATGTATACCACAATCTATTATCTATCTTAAGTCTTTTGTTTTAATTACTGTAATTTATTCTAATTTGCCACCTTTTGGCTTTCTGGAACCAGTCATCATTGCACATTCTTACCTTTGTTAAAATTGCAACAAAAAAAAAAAAAACTTATCATCTGTCTACTGTAAGTTCTCACTGTGTGTGTCAAAGGTCTGTCTAAGACTATGGCACTTGATCCACAAACACAAATACACATAGGAGAAAGGAAATATGTTAAAAGGTTTATTACTCAAAAGAACAATTAATCCCGGAGACTGGAACATGTTAAGGAGACCGATAGGACCTATTAAAAAGCGTTCCAGAGGATGATGCTGCCACCAACATGCTTCATTTCAGGGACACCACTGGCTAGTGATTAGCTGTGCTGGTTTCATCTAAACATTACACCTATTCACACAAGAAATTTCAATCATTGTCTGTTACAACCAGCAATTTAGCTTTCCATAGTCTAAGAGTCCTTTAGGTGCCTTTAAATTTTCATTTTGGCGAGAGCTTTCTTTCTGGTGGGTTCTAGTGGCTCCTCTCCCTGCAGTGACCATCGGGTTTTTGGTCACCAAACACATTTTTATTCATATCCTCCCTCAGATTTGAGCATCCTGATCAAATCAAGCACGATTAACTGAATTTACTTCAAACAGACAACATTTAAACTGTAGTAAATTTGCAAGAAGGATCCATTATAACAGCTCAATTTTTAAGTTTTTCAACTGTGTAAAAATATGGGTTCCTGACAGGGACCCAGAAAAAAATCATAGTATACTCAGTCTTCTTGTTAACTAACAAATTGCTATTTTCTGCTCTGTATTTCAAATTAGGTGAGAGGGAGCCTTTTCTGTGTTTTCCCCACAGCTTGTGCAACAATGTTCTCCTGACAATCAGATCTGTCACCTACATTGAATGTTTTGAAATAAAAACATCCGGTTCTGAGCTGCTCCTTGCATGTCTTGACACTGAGGGCCTGTGGTTGGGGCGGGGCTGGGGGGGAGCTCCACTGTCTGCAAACTGTGGCATGCTTCCCTAAACATCCCCTTTCCTACCATTTTAATTACATCCTAGTCATCAACATTTTGGGCCAGGGTGGGGGGGGGAATTGATCTGCAGGCTCGGGGCGGTGGAGACGGCGTCAGTGGGTGCGCTTCTTGTCCTGGGGGCCACCCACTGGGCTGCACCAGAGGCTGGTCCCCCAACCACCAACCCCATCCATACCTTGAGTGAGAGGGTGAGTGTGTGAGTGAGTGAGTGAGTGAGTGAGTGAGTGAGTGAGTGAGTGAGTGAGTGAGTATGTATGATTGTGTATGAAAGTGGGTGAGGCTGGGTCTGTGACTGGGTCTCCTCTGCCTCCCCATGCTATTCCCGCGTGGGTGGGGTCGTGCCCTGCCCCCTTTTCAACCTTCCTCACTGCTTGCCCGCCACACTCACCTGCGGACGGACTGGGCCCTGGGGTGCAGTGCTGGGGGCACAGGGGCTTGTATCAATCCGCCTCGGCTGGCTGTCTGGGGTCGCCTGTCCCTCTCGGGTGTCTGGCGGGCTCTCTGCTGAGCGCTGGGGGTGGTCAGGGTGCTTGGGTCCTGGGTCCCGGCCCTAGGCCGTGCCTGGGCGGCCGGGACTGGTAGGGTCGGGTAGGGTGCTGCTCCTGGTACTTTGGGGGCTCTACTCGGTGGACCCCCTCTGCAGTCCTCTGGGTGGGTGCGTGGTGTCCCCGCGGTGGGCTGTCTGATATATGTGGTCTTGCTTGGCCCCGGTGTCCTGCACCTTGTGCTTCCTCTGCTCGCTCTGGGCTCTGGGAGGGGGGTGGCAGTGGCCCTCTGTACCCATGGTTGGGCATAATTCATGTAATACCTGCATCACAATTTCTGCATGCTCACGCGCAATCACACACTATAGAGATCACAACACTTTAACTGTGCGAATCTGTTTATTAATAACACCAAGTTTGCTTCATGTTTATTCATTGGGTTACGTGCCGCATACATTGCTGTCTTTGTTCCGCTAATTATATCTCCACAGGTATGATTCATTGCCATTTCGCAGTTTCCCATGGATGCTTCAGGAGTGATCTGGTAGCAGCTAATTTTTTGGGTTCCATTATTTTGTTGTGGGTTTTTGTTATTGTTTGTTTGTTTACTTGAATATTTGTCTGTGTATATGTTCCCTTTCACTCTGTGCACCCCCCCTCCGACCCCTCAGTCATATTTAGCTTTAGGATGTATATAACACTTTAGAAATAAATAAACGATTAAGGTATAGGAAGCAAGGGAGGCTCTATATTTTTAAAGCCTCATTTGGAAAAGAAAATCTATTAAGCACAACTATGGCAGCCAGAGACTCATTCTACTAGTCATGATGCTGAACAGGACAAAGGGGGGGGGGGGGGGGGGGAATAAAAACATCCTACTCCATTTGATTTGAGCTGGTTTCATATATTATATATAAAGTGTAATTCTTTTTACATTTTCATTTTTTTTTTTTTACATCATTTTTTTTTTACTGTCTTTTGTAACGAACTACGTTCTACATGAGTTGTTTTAAAATGTGATTTAAACATTCTTTTTTTGGTTAAAGGCTTAAATTTGAATCCCAGCTGAATTATCTAGGGACTTGGCAGGTTCCCCCTGTGCTTGGGTTTTCTGTTGGTACCCCTGCTTCTTCATACAATCCCAAGGCATGCATAATAGTTTATACATTCAAAGTTGCCCTTTTGTTTATTTGGTAGCAGCCGCAAAAGGAATGGGTGGATGCTGAAATGGAACAAAGCACAAAAATTAACCAGAATAGGATTAGTGAAAACAGAGCTTTTATGAAGGGGATATCCAAGCTACATTTAAATAATTAGTTTGAGGCACTGTCTGTTATGTTTATAAGATGTTCTCAACCTTTCATAAAGACTTTCCTTCCCCCATCACTTTACAAAAGGACAGGCTTTGGGTCTCTTCGCCCTCAAATAAAACAACATACCCCTCTCTACCCCCCTGTTGCTACTTTTTGAGATGAGGTTCTACGACAGGCTGTCTACTTAGGTTAAGGAGAACCATGAAACACACCATCCCTAACATAAGAACTTATTACGAGTACTGCTTGTATTATCAACACAATATACTGCAATAAGAAACAATTGAATATGTACTTTACCCTTGCTATTACCAACCAATCGATGGCAAAAGTCTGGTAATAGGAGTATTGTTTGTAATCACCAACATTTAAAATGTTCTATCTTTACTCCTTTCAAGCAGGCCTACAGTGGTAATACCCAGCTGTTCAAAACAAGAATGAATGACTGGGGCTCTTCACCTAATTTTAGTGGCCAGAATTGTAAATGTTGGCTATTGGTTGCTGTTCCTTGCAGTTTTGAATTTTATGTGTATTTAATGAAGCCTTATCACATAAGTCTTTTGTTCTACTTGTATTCAAATTTGCTCTTCATTTTACTGACACTTGAACGGAATCACACTTGATCTTTAATTAAGAATCAAGAATCAGGTTATTTATATAGTGCCAATTTACAACAGATGTCATCTCAAGGCATCATATGATGGAACTTGATTAGTGAGGGCTTTATATGTCAAAGAAGAATTTTAAAATTTCACAGGGAGCCAATGAAGGGAAGCTAAAATAGGGGAGATATGATCTCTCTTTTTAAGTTTCCTCAAAACTCTTGCTGCAACGTTTTGGACCAACTAAAGACTTTTAACTGCATTTTGTGAACTTCCTGCTAATAAAGAGTTACAATAGTCCAGCCTTGAAGTAACAAATGCATGGACTAGTTTTTCAGCATCTGTCCTAGAGAGAATATTTCTAATTTTGGCTATATTCCTAAAATGAAAGAAGGTAATCTTACAGACCTGTTTTATATGAGACTTGAAAGACATTTCCGTATCAAAAATAACACCAAGGTTCATAATATTGTTACCAGACGCTATCCAGCTTAAGGCGCTGACTGTGGTATAGGTTCTGGTCCAAAGATAAAAACTTCTGTCTTTTCAGAGTTCAAGAGCAGAAAGTTTAATGTCATCCACATTTTTATGTCATCTAGACATGCCTGTAATCTACCAAACTGACTGGATTCCTCAGGATTTATAGATAAATACAGTTGTGTATCATCAGCGTAACAGTGGAAATTAACACCATGCTGTCTGATGATTTTACCAATAGGGAGCATGTATATAGTAAAGAGAATTGGGCCAAGTACAGAACCCTGTGATACTTAACAAGTAACCTTAAAATGTGTAGAAGATTTGTCATTTAGATGAACAAACTGGGATCTATCAGACAAATACGATTTAAACCAGCCTAGCGCTGTTCCCTTGATCCCCACAGTGTGTTCGAGTCTTTCAATGAGGATATTGTGATTGACTGTGTCAAAAGCAGCACTGAGATCTATCATAACTAGAATAGACACAAGTCCATTTTCTGAGGCCATGAGAATATCATTTGTAACTTTAAGGAGAGCTGTCTCAACCTGACTGAAATTCTTCAAATAGGTCATTATTCCTCAAATGCTCTCTCAGTTGATTAGCAACATTTTTTCAAGGATTTTAGATAAAAAAGGAAGATTAGATATGGGTCTGTAATTTATTAAGTTTTCTTGATCAAGAGAAGGTTTCTTAAGTAGGGTTTTTATTACAGCTACCTTAAGAGCCTCTTGTACATAACCATTCACTAATGACAAATTAATCATTTCCAAAATGGGGGTAATAATAATAGGAAATACTTCTTTAAACAATTTTGTTGGGATTGGATCCAACATACAAGTTGAAGGCTTAGACAGTATTTTTGAAAGCTGTTGAAAGCTTTTGAAGGCCTAACTGGAACAAAACACTTCAAACCCCATCCCCAATTCCAACATACAGTACAATGAAATACTGCACCCTAGTGGAGATAAAAAACAGCAAAAGAAAATGTCTCACCGCCAGAGCCTAAGTGCTTAGAGCGGAAGAAATAGGCAATAATAATTTTACATTAAAGGAGCTATGCGGACGACACAGTAGTGGTTGGATGCATCACAAACAGTGATGAGTCCAGCTACAGGCAGGAGGTGGTTTACCTGGAGGGCTGGTGCAGAGATAACAACCTCTGCATCAACATAAAGAAGACAAAGAAGATGATTGTGGACTTCAGAAGGGTTCAACATGCTCCCCCCCCCTGCACATTGGTGGATCCGCTGTGGAAGTGGTCAGAATCTACAGGTGCTTCTGTGTGCACCTAAGTAACAACCTCACCTGGAGCAACGACACTTCCATTCTGGTCAGGAAGGCACACCAGCGGCTCTACTTCCTAAGGAGGCTCAGTCGAGCTGGACTCGGGAGCTCAGTCCTCACTTCCTTCTACAGATGTGTGGTGGAGAGCGTCTTGTGCTCCAGCATCAACGTGTGGCATGGAAGCTGCTCTGCTGCAGACAGGAAAGCTCTGCAGAGGGTGGTGAAGATCGCACAAAGGATTGTTGGAGTCAGCCTCCCCAGCACCACAGACATCTACACCTCCAGCTGCAGGAAAACAGCCACCTGCATCATAAAGGACCCCACCCACCCAGCACACTCACTTTTTGTCCTGCTCTCCTCAGGCAGGAGGCTGCGGAGCATCAAGTGTAAAACCACCAGACTGAGAAACAGCTTCATTCTTGAAGCTGTGAGACTCTTGAATTCCACCTGAACAACAACTGCACTGACACTTTACATGGACAATACATATTGATCACCTTCACCTACCCGCACTGAGACACTTTAAACAGACTGAGACACTTAACGGCTATGGTAACTTGCACTACGAACTCATTATTGCATTTATTCATCCATTCATGCTGCTGCTACTCCAAACCCCCTACACCCTTATATTCTGTATATTTTCTGTATATTTTGTGTTTATTACATTCTATTTTTATTTTATTTTACTTTTTTTACTTTATTTTATCTATTTTAATATCAGCTCTTGGGTGGAACTAGACTGTAAGATTACAATTTCGTTCCACCTCATGTACCACATGTGTGAAGAATGACAATAAAGTCTCCTTGAATCCTTGAAACCTCTAGATAAGCCCATATACAAACATATACATGAGGTTAGCAAATTAGGTTCATATTACCAGTGATGTGGTTTTAATTTGCGGCTTTCCATAATAGACAGGTTTTTCTTACAGGTCTTTCACTAATGTTTGTTTGAAGATAAGCCACACATACCCGTACCTCTTATGTGGAAAGGGTTCAATAACCCTTCCTAATATACATGACCTTCAAAGCATTTTTGAGTCTATAGCAACAACCCACCTGTTACTCATTTTTCTTTTTATCATTTTTTGTTATTCTTGTAGTAATGGTAAATACTTACAAATCCAACGTTTCTGTGAGAGATGTACGTTTCACTGGATTTATTTCAGTTTTCTTTTAGCATAAAAGTCTTTTGTCAAAAAATTTTGGTGGGAAACTGGTTTTGAGAATTTCTCCACTGTGGGACTCATAAAGGATTATCTTATCATATATTTTCCTTTCATGAGAAGTTAAACATTCAAGATTTTATTTTATTTTTATGGCGCTAATTTACAACTCATGTTGTCTCAAGGCACTTTAAATTATAAGTACTCCATAAACAAATCAGTTTAAAAAGTTTCTAACCTAAAGAAACCCAACGGATTGCATCAAGTCATTGACTTGAGCATTCACTCCTCTGGAACCTCCATACCGAAATGATGGGTTGTTTTCTCGTTGACTTTACAGCAATCCCTCATCCAGAGCATGCATGTAGCAACAGAGGAGAGGAAAAACCCACTTTTGACCGAAAGAAACCTCCAGCAGAACCTGGCTGAGTTCGAGTGGCCGTCTGCTGCGAATGACTGGGGTTTTAAAGAAACAGAATTTGCAAACAGATGCAGAGGAAACCTAAAAACTAAAACTTATCAGCAGCACGTTGCTGGCAGCACATCCAGCTGATGTCCTCCAAGAAGCTTTCTCAACTACAGAACGCCACTCTATAGTTTTCTCTAAGATACTAAAGAAATTAAAGGTGGAATGGATTCTTTTAAATTTGAAACAGTATTGTTTGACAGACATCTACTATGATGAAATTTTCTTGCAGATTTTGAGTACTCCTTTTAAAAAAAGAACTCAAAAGTTATCAAAAAATTGTCAAAAAGAAGATTGTTATGAAGCATTACGGTTACTTTTCACACTCAATGCCATATGTCAGCACTAGGTCTTAAGTGTGATCTAAAGAGTGGGTAGGTGTCTGGATTTTTTGAAAGAAGCCAATTGAGTCTAAGATAGCAGTAAAGGCTATGTTCAGGCTGTCACTTGGCGTGTCAACAGAATTGTTAAAATTTCCTACTATAATGACTTTGTCAGTGTTTAACACTAATTCTGATTTTTTTAAAAACAGATCTGATTTAGAAATTCCAAGTAAGAGCTTGGAGTACAATAAAAATAATAGAAGTGGTTTAATTATTTTAGGAGTGGGATGAGGAAGGCTAGATGTTCAAAGGAAATATAGTTATAAGTAGGCCTGGGATTAATAAATAAATCTGATTGAAAAATGCTTCCTACTCCTTCACCTCTCCCAATACTTTGAGGAATGTAAAAATTTTAATAATTAGAGGGAGTTGATTAATTGATACTAACATAGTTCCGTTTGCTGCGACCAAGTTTCTGTGAGACAAAGCAATTCAGTTTGAGTATCAAAAATCAAGTCATTGACTAATAGGGTCTTTGAAGGGAGAGATCTTATGTTCAATAAGCCACATATAATCGTTCTTTTCATCTTTAGATTGTCAAGATTTGCTGTTTTTAGTTCGAAATTTAGTCTATTTTGTTTTTTGGCAGGACAATATTGCAATTGGATAATGGGAGGGTAATAGTATAGAAGGTTAAGAGTGGTGTTCTAAACTATGACACTGGTTCCTGATCTGGACCCTGGTTTGTCAGTAATTTGAGGAAACTAATAAAAATTTAAATTATTTCTAGAAAGAATACCTGCTCCATCCAAAGTGGGATGGATGGTCTCTCCGGATCACAAAACCCAGTTGTGGCCCCTGGCAAACATTTGACTATGGTCGCTGGTTTCTCTATAGCTACTGACCATGGAGCTGCCAATTACCAGAGTCTGCTTCTCAGTGGGTATGTCACTGAGCAGGGAAATAAGCAACCGTTAGGAAGTAGATGTTTGGCTTGTGGTGATTTGTTGGACAAAATAACTATGGTAAACTATTGATCAGCAACAGGCTCTCCATTTATACTATTGTTAACAAGATTACCTTGCATAAAGATTACCATGCAAAACAGTTTTTTTAACCATCTTCAGTTAATTTTGATAACGCCAGAGATATAGAACTAAAAGCATTAGCTCTTAAGATATTTTTAACTAAAAGCTTAACCAACAAGAAAAAAACTGTCCTTTTTAAGTCTTCCTTTATTCTCCACTACATTCCCGTGTAAATAACCCCCAATTGTTGGAGCATAAATCTTGAAGAATAAAATGAACATTAATAAAAATAAAAAAACAAGACCAGAAAATCCTACTAGTGCTTAAGACATTTATTATGCATTTTGTCAGGAGTTATATAAATCAACTTAAAATATTTCATATAGAAGCTTGTCTGTCATTTCAGAAATTACATCAACCTTCATGTTCTGAACTGAATACTTCTCTTAAGAATGCGCTTAGGATTTCCACATTCAGTACAATCTCACAACCACACTATCGTATTGAGACTGTGACAAAGCAGGAGGACCAGCTGTTTACAACATCCACATCAGAATATGACACAACAACTTACAGAAATAAACAAAACACATAAAAAAAATATCTTAACAAGGGAGGTATACCACATAATACTTACATTACATTTTAAATATATTGTTAGTGCATTAAAGTAAGTTTAGTAAAAGAAATAAAGGAATTTCATACAAGAGATACCTCTTAAACCTTACCAGATTCCCCAAAAACCTCCACTACAACATCAAAGTAGCTTATTCTGCTTTACAAATCAACAACTTAATAATTCAAGATGACTACAATTTCAAAGCCCTAAATATTGTTGAACTTTGGAGATCTTTTTACTCTGAACAGATTTGGTTGTTTCGACAATTCCATGTGGGTGGTTGTCAGTGAAGTCTGGGTGAAAACGGTCTTGCAGGGTCAAATAGAGTGCTTAAACACTGGTTGGATGAAATCGGCTCAGTTGGAAGACCACCAAATAATAAGTGCAAGTATGATCAGTATAAATGAACAAACAATGGCAATAATGCATATCTTCTTCCTGGATTTTTGCTATGTAAAAGAGAACAGAGACAGGAGGATTATGGGTAAGAACTTTACTGGAGGGGCAAGAAAATGGCCAAAACTCTCTCACCTGGTAGTACACGGCTCTCTGGAGCTGTTCTGTTCCCCTTTCAACATGAACTTCAGCATTTTCCACATTGGCCTCAATACTGTCTACAGGTCAAAACGTACACAAAGAAAAAAATTATATTCTTAAATCTCTTTTTTAATCTTTAGTTCCCTGAAACCTCATATTGTGTGCAACCTCAAAACGTGGGAAAGTGCCAGCTACTCTAAATCTAAAACCTGGCTGAGCCCCACTTATCAGCAACAACTGCAATCAACTGTTTGCCATAAAAAAAAAAAAGTGATTCCAACTCTGTGAGGGATTTATGGTCGACTTGTCTCTCCATTATTGTAATTCAGCCCTATTAGAGATTTTTGTATAAAGGTTTTTTTTTTTTTAAGGCAACGCCAAATCATCTCAATAGGATTCAGCTCAGGACTTTGACATGGTCACATCTAAGGCTTCATTTTGTTTTACTCTTCCATTTGGAGGTTGACTTGCTGGTGTGTGTAGACACTAAGTTCGAGTCAGCTTGGGGGTCACGAACAGATGAAGGAACATTCTCCTCCAGGATTGTTTAGGTGGACTGCAGTCTGTCACAGCTAGTCTTCCAGGTAATAAACCAGCAAAGGGAGGCTCTGCAGCATGTTTTGCATATTTGGATAATGGCTCTCACTGTGTTTCACTAGAGTTCCAAAGCTTTAGAAATGGCTTGGTAACACTCTCATAGATGTCCATTAGTTGTATAGAATTCAATAATAGATCAGCAAAACTATTTTTATGGATTTGGTTACATTTCAGACGTGGGCAAGCAACCTCAACTTTTCCCATGTAGTCAAAAAAGTTGCAGACATGTTTAACTATAATGCTCAAACTTCTAAACACGACCAAGCAGTTGGAGGAGGACGACTAATAGTCTGATTGCCTGCGTTACTCACCAATCATGTCTCCCTGGTCGTGAATCATAACTGCCAGGTCCTTAAAGATCTGGTTTACATCCATGATATTTGACTGAAAAGTAGCAGAGCAAAGACTCCTATGTGAAAGTTATTAGCACTAAGTTCTGATGTGCATAGTATTCCAAACAACATAGTGAGCAACTACTCACTTCAAGCTGCCTGATGTTGGTTTCTCTCTCCTTGATAAGCTCCAAGTCTTCCTCTGTAATGGCTTCTTCTTCTGTCTGGATGGATATTGGACCAAGGTCCTCTTGGCTTTGCAAACACAAAATACGCAGAGCTGAATAATTAAATTGTTTGTGCTGATTATACCTTTCTGCGCCTCGTGTGGTTGTGGGATAGGGTACATTCAGGAATGATCATCTGGGCAACATTGAGAAACATAAAAACAACCATGTACACACATTCCAAAGGGGTTTAAGTCATTGGTAAAAACAGATTCATTATTAAATATAACACATTTCCTATGAAAGAAAAAACACACCACTAAATCTTTACTGAGAATGTATCCAATCAGTTTTTATGTAAACAGCAGATTAAAAAAAAATACTTTTGGTTGCATTTAACATGATTCAGTTTAATTATAAGGACTGTATACAGTTTCATATACTGAAGTTATAGATTTAGAACAAAGATATGTATAATATAAGAGCGGCAGGTACTTACTTATCAAAGGAGACGAGTTTTTCATCATGAAAACTGTCTTCAGTCTGAAAAAAAAGGTTAAGACAGCTATTTAAGTATTAACTAAATTATCAAGATACAGGCTAAACCCAAAAAATTAATAACCTATTAGTAGGGCATTCAAAGTCCAATGACATTTTAGCAACAACTGCCATCTAGTGGCAACACCATAAATATCTCAAAAATAGATTAAATGGCTACATAAATAACTAGACAATTTAAGTAGTACTTCTGGGATTGTGCTAATTCTGAACCGCTTCAAATGGTTCTGAAACAAATTATCTAATTTAGACCCATCCGTACAAACTAGGGCTGCAACTAACGACTATTTTAACAGCCAACTAGTCACCGACTATTGAGACGATTAGTCGACTAATCGGATAATTATTATTTTTTTCTTAAATTTAGCATGAAATTGCTTTAGTTATGTGGTAAATGATAATAAACACAAGAAATATGGATAGTTCAATGAAATATGCATCTTTTATTCAACTTTGCTGCCGATTCATACAAAAAGTAAATAAAAATGTCCCATCTGAAACCAGTTAGGCACAGTGCTCAGTCAGTATAGACTTAAATCCAAAAAGAAAGAAATTTTTTGAGGACAGACAAAGGGGTTTTATAAAAAAAAAAAACTTAAATCAAGTAAAAAATGTTTTCCTGTAAACCAAGCAGCAGCAAAACAGTAAATTAAAAAAAAGGGCATTTTGTGAGGTACGTTCAGTTTTCAACTGCAAAACAACTTTACAATTCTCAACAGTCTGAAATTTGACGGGTTTAACTACTGACTTTGTAGATACAAATTCAAGTTGTAAGCACAGAGTCTTGAACCGAGTTATCATCTGTAGAAACCCAGCACCATCGACCACAGAGAGCGGCCTCATATCATAGATCAGCATCTGTAATAATGACTCAGTGAGGCAGTCGCCCGTCCCAAACAGGTGGCTTGGGCACGCGCTCCTAAGAGATGCACTCAGGCGCGTTTTTTGTATCTTAATCAAATCTTATACTACCACTCGTAGTGAACTTGACAACAAGATGGAGCGTCAGAGAAAAAAGCTATTCGGGGCGCACAACATAAAAAGGAAAAAGGGAGAAGGATAAAGATGTTGGCGGAATGAAAAAAAGCATTTCAATGACCCATCGTGACGGCGCATGTATCAAGAATCAGTTTATTTATATAGCGCCATTTTACAACAGATGTCCTCTCAAGGCACATTACAAGAAAATCAATTAAAATCAAAGATACATTCTAACAAATCGAGCCCACAGACCAAAACCCATGTTGGTGCGGGTATTGATTTCAGAAAGTCACATGACCGATACAGCAACTGTTTCGAAATGAACCTGAAGCAACAAACTGTGTTTATAAGGAAGAGAATCTGTTGACTGGATGCATTCTGGATCTTTTTCGGAACAGTGTCAACTATGGAGCCTCAAAGTAAACGAAAGATTTCTGCAGTGTGGGACAATTTTGATCTTACATCGGAAAATAAGGGAACTGTTTTCATTTGGTTCTTTCATCCGGTTCTTTTCAGTTTCTGCTTGATCTATCTGAATCCAAATTCAGCTGAGATTGACTCTTAGTCAAAAAAGCGTAACAGACTTAATTTCAGAAGCATTGGAAAAACGTATTTTTTTAAATAAAAATTTGTGAAGAAAAACCTCAGTCCACAAGCATCCTCATTTCAAACACATTCACTTACATTTTCACTTTATGGTTCATGTTCATATTATTTATTGACTGTTTCTAAGAATATCACATATTTTCAATTTAACGTAGGATATGAATATATAATATACAATAACATAAAATGAGTTAATCGTTATTGTTTACACTGGTTCATCATATCAGTCTATCTATGTTGGCTGTAGTGATTTTTAATGTCCAGCAGGTGTCAGTATTTAGTGACGCAGTATCAATACAGTTTTGCTGTGTCAAAACGCTTCATGACGCCTCATCTACCCATCACAACTTGCAAGTAATATTTTTATTCGCCATATCCAGGCAAAAATGCTCCCAAACTTTACAAGTTTTTGTACGCGTTGCTAATGTGTTGGACGCCGCCATTTCTGTGTAGGTAACCGCTCGACGCTATTGTGCACATGACTATCGGCAGATTTTTATTAAGCGAGATGCTTCACTCTGTTCGAAAAACACGTCTGGTGACGAAAGTCGATAATGGGATTCATTGTCGACTTTTTCTATGATTGATTTTTGTCGACAATGTCAACGAAGAGTTGCAGCCCTAGTGCAAACAAACAAATACTGTGTGGAGTAATTGCAGGTATATCAATGATCTTAAATAAATAATAATCATTAAAAAAATTACAACATTTCTGTTCCACGTAAGTGTCAAACTTTGCGTGTGCTTCAAGACACCCTGAAAACTCAAAAAAACATACTTTTTCAAGCGATACATTGAAACATCGGCTTCTTCGGTTGTTGCTGGTCTAATTAATAATATATTAAATTACATAATTATAAGAAAATTGTATAAATACATATACAAGTACATGTATATGTAAATGTATATGTATGCATGAAAGTAAGTAAGTATGTATGTCTGCCTCATGCATTCAGCAGAATAAACTGTGAGAAGTTTTCACAGATAAGTTTTGAAGAGGTTATATAGGGCACTTTTGAGGAATTAGGCCAAACTAAAAAAAGTATATATATATTTCACTAGTGTGTAGTGTTTCAGAATAATTCTACCTAGGGATGTTAAAGGCTGGGGTTATATTAATAATGCCAACAGATTAGACGTGCAGACAAAACTAACACATAGAACATTTAGTGTCTTGTGAGCCTGTTGTGCATATTTGTAGTCCAAAAAGTGTTGACAGGTTTTTATAATGGTTAGGTTAGTGCATCTGGCATCCGGTTACAGCCTAATTGCAAATTCTAGGAAATGAATGTCTTCAATCAAAATTGTGCACAGAAATACCTCATTATGAAAAGGATTTTCAGATTACAAATGTATTAGTATTACAAAAATAAATATAATTTACTTCAAACACTAAGCCTTTGCTTTTAAACATTCGTGATAAACTTTTGACCACAAGTACAGTTTTAGACGTTTCTGATTGTGATTTCACAAGTATAACACACCAGTACGGAAACATCTGTGAACCCTGAACTTCTATGGAACTAAACCTAATGCCTAAATACATCCTGGAGGGTCAGGTAATGGCTTGGGATTGCTGCTGAGGTGCTAAGTATATATTTTCATAAAGTGTAAAAACCCTATCTTGTATTGTATTTAGGTAACAATTAAACAAATACAATTTTAAATTAAATACCATAATAAAAGCCGTTGTTTGTGTTGGCAAAATCAAGCAAATGGTTAATCAGCTATTTCTGAAGCTTTCTGAAATCCACTCGGATTTACTGTGTAAGCACACTAAATTTAGTTAATTGTTTAAAACCACTAAAGCATTGGAGGGATTCATAATTTTTCAAACTGGTGTATTGTAGAAAAGAAAAAGAAAAAAAATTTATCTCAGAAACTTGGGCTTCCTATCTTTTATCTCCTTTTCTATCCAGACAGCTTATTTCTTCTTTTTTCACACCTGGGGCATTTAGAAGGAGATATATAGCTTTGCCATGACGCTAGTGTTCCTCAGGCCATCAGTACTCCACCCTACAAAGACCAATCACAGCACCCTTTGTGCTTTGATTGTTTTTTTTGATTAAAGATATTTTTTTTAAGTGTAGAGTCAAAATATGAGGCCTGAGCTAGTAACTTCAACATGTTATAAAGTCAGGATTCTGAAAACTATTTCCCCCATGCCTCATGAACCAGATTACTGAATCAAACTCGCTGATCAATCAAAACTTCTAGGTAATTTAAGTGGACAGTTTATAAACACGCAAGATCAATCCAAGATGGCCGACTTCCAGTTTGATTTAGAGCATGGAACACCGAGACTTTTGGGAAGCTCTGCATATGTGGAGCAGCCTATTTCAAAGCTAAATGAGGAGGTGGTATTGCAATAACTGTTAAGTTATTGCTTTTGTGTAATCATTTAATAATGTACATTTCTGACTGACGTGTGTGCAAAGTTAAGTGAGCTTTTGTATAACTTTATGCCTTCAAAAAGGCCATTTTATTTGATAGAAGAATAACAACAAAAACGTGAGCCTTCGCAGCGGTGTCTGTTTGAGCCTATTGGTCTAAAATGTAAATGAATCTTAATCAAAGGTAACCTTTAAATAACTGACATAGTTTTCTCCATTCTATTTAAACAAAAAAGACACGAAAAATATTTTTATATTATGAGCATGTTATAAGCATGGTTGCTATGGTGGTGCACACAGGTACAGGGGCTTCTCAAGCTACTAGGAATAAGCCTTGTTTTAATATTAGTGAGGCTGATTTGTCCTCAGTGGCTACTGAGGACAACCAGCAGGTGCAGCAGAGTGTGGGGGGAAACGATCAAAAGAAAATGTTGCGCCCAAAAACAGAAAAGGGACACACTGGCCGGTGTCTTGGCGCAACCTCTGATCCCAACTGTCTTTCTCGCCAGTGTCCAGTCGCTGTACAACAAAGTGGATTTGTTGCGTCTGAGGCTGAGTGTTTCTACAGAGATGAAGAACTGTTCTTTGGCGGAACAGAAACCTGGCTTAATAACAACATGCTGGACTCTTCCTTCCAGATCAACAGTTTTTTAACCTTTCAGAGAGGACAGCGACCAACAGTCGGAAAAAACGTGAGAAGGAGGGCTCTGTGTCTACGTGGATGAAGGTTGGTTTACAAACTGTGGACTGGTAAAAACCTTCTGCTCTGAGCTAAAAGAACTTATGACTGTGAAATGTTGGCTGTACTATCCACCACAGAAGTTTACTGCGGTGTTCGTCAACATTTTTGACATTCCACTTGGTGCTAAAGCTAACGATTCATTAACGGAGCTGTACGACACCATTAGCTCGATGCAGATAAAGCCGCTGGAGGTGTTTTAAGTAGTTGCGGGAGACATTGATCACCTGAAACTGACGGACACTCTGGCCACTTTTTACCAGCATCTCACCATTCCCACGCAGGGAGACAAAACTTTGGACTGTGAGTACACTTATGCTCGTGGTGCATACAGAGCCATTCCTCACCCTCTTCTTGGCCTTTCCAACTACATTTCCATCCTGCTGACGCCAACATACTGATAAAATGGATCAGGCCAACAAAGAAAACAAGGACTGTGTGGCCCAGGGATGTAACCTCTGTGCAGTAGGAATGTTTTCAATGCTCAGACTGGCAGATCTTCAGAGAATTGTCCACATATGAGGGTCAGGGGGACATGGAGGAATTCACTTGTGTTGATGATGTCACCACCACCAATATGTTATGTGAATCAATCACAGCATAACATTTATTTATTTAATTTGGTTTACAAAAGCATTAGAGTTCAAATTTCACACCACAAACATGTACATGTGAAGATTTATCACATTAAAAACACATTGAATCATGTTTTTAAAACCACCTGGAATTTATAAAGCCACTTATTACTTACAGATAGGCGAGAGCCAGCCCTTGTTCTCGCGATCGATTCCCTCTCTCTCTCTGCTGCACACCTTTGGACAGCTTGGAAGTTGTTGAGAGCTGCAGAAAAGTCCTTCATAAGGCGGTCCCTTTGGATTTTCTGTTGCCTCTGGATGGCATAGGACAGACGATAGACATAGTTAGAAAAAATGGATTAAAAAACCATACATAGTTTGTTTTTTTTATCCGATTTACCTGTACAAGGGAAATCGGATATAGACAACCATAACATTTTCACTTTAGGTTTAAACTGTTAGAAAACTTATATTTTATTTAAATTTTGAGTTTAAGGAGTGCTTTGTTCCATTAGGTTGGATTAGGGATGTCCAGCTTTTTCTTGTCCAATATTATGCAGAGATTGCAGTCTTCAGTATCGTCTATACAGATATTGACCCAATACGATATTGGCATGAATCATTCTTACATATTACTTTTGTAATGTGAAATGTTAGAGAGCTTGTTTAAGAGATATTACTCAAAAGGAGAATAGTAGTTTACAACAATAGCAAATTAGCATCGCTTTTGGAGATCACTGGGCCCTACATAATGAAACATGGCGCTTGTGTTGGAGTGCCAATATTGGAGATTTTAGATGCAGGCCGATATAATCTAATATTTTTATTTGCTGATGTTGGATCAGGACAACCCTAGGTTGAATGGGAGACATCTGATCTGCCATTTTAAGATCTCTCCGGAGTTTCTCAGTTGGATTCACGTCTGAACTCTGGCATGGCCTGTCAAGCACATTCACAGTCACTAAAGCCATTCCTTTGAAATCTTTGCAGCTTAAGGTGGTTGACCTACTGAAAATTAACCGTTGCCCCAGCCTGAGATCAAGAGCTCTATGAGCCAGTTTTCATCAAGGATGTCTATACATCACTTCTTTCATTTACAGACTAATCTACTTTGATTTGTCTGCCACTTCCCACCACTAAAAATCATCCCTAAAGCATAAAGCTACATTTACTTTAGCCATGCCTGGTTTCCTTCAAACATTAACATTTAGCATTTACACCAAGGAGTTCATTCTTTGTCTCATCAGATCAACCTTGGGTTATTCTTGATCAGGAAATGTCTTTCAAGTCCCATACAAAACAGGTCTGTAAGATTTCCTTCTTTCACCTTAGGAATATAGCAAACATTATAAATATTCTCTCCAGGACAGATGCTGAAAAAGTAGCCCATGCATTTGTTACTTCAAGGCTGGACTATTGTAACTCTTTATTAGCAGGAAGTTCACACATTGCAATTAAAAGTCTACAGTTGGTCCAAAATGCTGCACCAAGAGTTCTGTTGAAACTTAAAAAGAGAGATCATATGTCCCCTATTTTAGCTTCCCTTCATTGGCTCCCTGTCATACGAAAAGATTTTAAGATTCTTCTTTTGACATATAAAGCCCTCACTAATAAAGCTCCATCGTATATCTGTTTACTCCTTATGTCCCTAACAGAGCACTTCGCTCTCAGTTTGCAGGTTTACTGGTGGTTCCTAGAATCTCTAAAAGCACAATGTGAGGCAGATCTTTTAGTTATCAGGCTCCTCTCCTGTGGAACCAGCTTCCAGCTTTAGTCCGTGAGGCAGACACCCTGTCTAGTTTCAAATCTAGGCTTAAAACCTTCCTGTTTGATAAAGTTTATAGTTAGGAAGAGGTAGAGAAGACAGCCTAATCCGGTTGGGGGAAGAACTCAGTCTTGACAGACGGTTCTCCTTTGCTCTACCTTCTTC
>JAVLVB010000727.1:13958-25618 GCA_032876305.1 Orestias chungarensis
GTCAAATCACATTTCTCGTATAGTTCTTTATAATTTATAATGTATTATATATTTGCATTCCGATCCTCAATGCTGCTATGTCCGAAGTCCCATATTGTAGATTCTGTGTCCATATTGTAGATTTTGTGTAGCTCAAATCCTAGTCTCGCATAGTTATTATATTCTTATATTTTATTACATTATTTAAAATTGCTATCAGCGTGTAAACTGGACCGGGGGATTAGAATTTCGTCCCACCTCATGTACCACATGTGATGTGATGACAAATAAAGATTCCTTGATTCCTTGATTCCTTTAAGAGTATTTTGTGCACTATTTCTGGTCAGGAGGAACTAAAATATAACAAGATGTTACTGTAAATATTAATTGTGTTTTTTTAGTATCCTTGACCTCATTATGTAATGTTTTCATTGTTCATTGAATTATTGTAAAATAAATGTTTTGTTAAAAATCAAAAAGATGTATTATCGCCCTCTGCTGGAGTGTGAGCCAGAGTGTCTCCCTTTAATCTAAATTCTTACATAAAATCCTGTTCCTTTTCAAAAATGTAATAACTGCTTTATTTATTTTATGTTTAATTAATATCTTATTAAGTTTTAATGTCTGTATATCATATTTCTAATTTCTTGTTTTAGCTTCTCTCTACTTATTGTATATTTTCACAATTAAGTATTAAATGTTCTACTGTTTCCATACCCAACTCACAACTACCTGCTGGATGTTTATCTATCAAATCTAAAGTTTTATTTATTTTATGTCCGAGCTGCAATCTTCTCATTACTACTTGTTCTGTTCGGTTTTCTCCAATTATTTCCATATTTCCTACTTTCTTTTGTATATGAAATAAATGACCTTTAATTCCTTCCTCCCACAATTGCTGCCATTCAGATTTAATTTTGCTCTTAATAATTGATTTTATTTCAGATTTGCTGCATGTTTTTTCCATTATTCCACTATGTTTTAAAGCCATCTTTGCTAAATGATCTGCCATAATCATTCCCTTCTATGTCTTTATGAGCAGGTATCCACATAAACCTAATCTTTATCTGAGTTTGTGCCATTCTAAATATAAGTTCATAAACTGCATACGACTTTCAGATGAAATATTTAAAATAGACATTAGTGATGTTAATGAATCTGAACATATAAGAACTTCTTTAATTCTATTTTGCTCTACCCAGTTTAAAGCCGTCCGTATCGCTAACAGTTCCAGTGTATACAGATAAATGGTCAGATGCTCTTTGTTTCATAAATACATCTAGTTTAGGAATAACAAGGAAATCCTGTTTTATTTTAAACTAAATCTTTTGAACCATCTGTTTATTATTTTAAAAGATTTATACATATTCTTAATTCTGTCATTTACAAAACTTACCCAGTTATTATGTTTATTAACCTTAATTTCTTTATAAACCTCTAAATCAACATTCGCATAGGAAACAACCAAAAAGGTGTAATTGGATAAGGCACCGCAGCACAACATCTTTTTCCCTGTATATCTATTTCCATGCCCGGACTGGCCATAGGGAGAACCGGTAGTATTTCCGAAGCACCGGCCTAATATTGGCCCGCGTCTCTGTAAAAAAAAAAAAAAGAAGAAGTCTGCGGGCAGTGCAAAATCAGACCAGACCAGCGCTGGGACAAGGAGGAGGGAAACAAGATCAGTTAATTTCAATTAAGACCCGCCCCAACAGTCCGTATCAACCACACAGGTGTGGAGGAAGGGGCGTGTGTCTGGTGACGGCAGCTAGCACAACGAGCGAGGAGAAGCGACTCGGGTCTCCCGACGGGTTAGAAGGAACAGAGATGGAGAGAGACAAAAAGAGAAAGGCGCTGGAGGAGGACGCGGCAAAATACAGAAAAGTAACAGATTTATTTATTCAGTCCCCCTTGTTACCATTAAAATAAAGATTACAAGTAAGTTATAAAAACAAAACATGCACACACAAAATGTTGGTACAAATATTATTTTAAGGTTAAATATATATTTTTAATTTTAATAAAATATTTGTACCAACATTTTTTGTTTAAAGTTTAAACCGCTAAAGGAACTTGAGGCTGCACACATTCAGTCTACAGTGTAAATATGGAGCCTATATAGGTTTAGCCTAAAAATGAAGATAAGAACTGGGAAGATAAAATCATTGATTTACACGCCACTTTATTATTATTATTATTATTATTATTATTATTTACTTTTTAAATTATTTATTTGTCCAGCTAATCTGATATAATCTTATCATTATCATGTATATGAGTACAAGGCCAAATCAGTCAGACAGGCTAGATAATCTTACTGTATGAAAGACAGTTTATGTAAAAACTCTAAACATATGTTTGTTATTCAAAGGTGGTGATGCTGATGACACCAGACCTGCTGGTACTTCAGGAGAAGTCGAGCATTTGGGAGAAGTTACAAAACCATTTCTACAGCAGAGCAACAACACATAAACACTACCAGACGCTAGCATAGACGTAAACGGCTCTCAACTGTAATAATGGCTTTCTTTGTAATTTGGCGTTATTCTATTAAGTTATTATGTTGTTAAATATTTCTGTCTGCTGCTGATTTGCTGTTATGTTTCCCAGATCAAACATGAACATTTGTGTTTTCCAACCTTGGATTTACTGTAGGTTGGGGTTCGTTAGTATTATTATGATGATAATGTGACACTGAGGGAGTTGATTTTTTACATGATTTGACTATGTAAAGCTCTAAGATAGAGACGTGTGTAAAATCTTTATTATCTTAGTACTATTGCATTAACAGCAGTAACGTTGCTGTATAATACAACCTCAGAAGTTACAGTAGGTCTAATAGGTGGCCTTTTATTTTGTCATAATAGAGTTTTGTCAGATAGGTTCAGGTAGGCTGGAGTTAGAGGAGCGGCACGACGGCCAGGCGGAGAATCCAGAAGAAACTTGCAAGCAGACGGAGGTGTTGCGTTCACTGGCCGTCAGCTCCTCTTGTACTCACTGCCTGATGAACCGCCTGAAAACATCTCCCAAAAAATGAGACTTACTTTTTCTATTTTTTCCCCATACATTTTTAAATCAATTTCCTCAGTTTTCTTCCTACTGAATATAACAGTCTTTGTTTTACATACTGAGAATTTAACTCCCCAGTTATATGCCCAACTTTAACAGATTTAATAGCATTTTGTATTTTGTCATACACTAATCTTACATTTTTACCTTTCCTCCACAAGGCTCCATCATCAGCAAATAATGACTGCATGACATCCTGATTTACTCCTGTAAAAACATCATTAATCATGATGCAAATAATAAAGGACTGATAATTGGAGAAGAAATGGCGGTTATGGCTTTTAGAGGAGTCCTATTTATCCTGGAAAAACAACGTGCTTCTGTATAAAAGGACCCTATGCCAAGTTAGATCTGCATATTTTACATTATTAATAGAGGAGAATAAGAATAATCCTAGGTTTCTTTTTAATACAGTTGCTAAACGTACAAGAAATGAAAACTCTGTTATATCATCCATTCCTCCAACTCTTAGCAGTAATGACTTTATGGAATTCTTTATTGATAAAATTGAATCTATTAAAATTAAAATTGATGGCATTACCAAACATAACTACTATCGCAGAAACCAATGAGGTACTGACTGTGGCTCTGGAGCCTGATCTCTGTTTGAAGTGTTTTGTTCCAGTTGAGCCTTCTGAGCTTTCAAAAATATTTTCTTCATCTAAGCCTTCAACTTGGATCCAATCCCGACAAAATTCTTTAAAGAAGTATTTCCTATTATTGTTACCCCCATTTTGGAAATGATTAATCTGTCATTAGTGAATGGTTATGTACCAGAGGCTCTTAAGGTAGCTGTAATAAAACCCCTACTTAAGAAACCTTCTCTTGATCAAGCAGACTTAATAAATTACAGACCCATATCTAATCGTCCTTTTTTATCTAAAATCTTTGAAAAAATTGTTGCTAATCAACTGAGAGAGCATTTAATGAATAATGACCTATTTGAAGAATTTCAGTCAGGTTTCAGAGCTCATCATAGCACTGAGACAGCTCTCCTTAAATTCACAAATGATATTCTCATGGACCAGAACCTCTAAACAAAGAAATTCCTTACTCAGCCACTTGACCTGGATAGAATCAAGTTGGCGTCTGGTGACAATGTTAAGAACCTTGGGGTTATTTTTGATCAGGAAATGTCTGTCAAGTCTCATATAAAACAGGTCTGTGAGATTTCCTTCTTTCACCTTAGGAATATAGCAAAAATTAGAAATATTCTCTCTAGGATAGATGCTGAAAAGCTAGTCCATGCATTTGTTACTTCAAGGCTGGACTATTGTAACATTTTATTAGCAGGAAGTTCACAAAATGCTATTAAAAGTCTACAGTTGGTCCAAAATGCTGCAGCAAGAGTTCTGATGAAACTTAAAAAGAGAGACCATATCTCCCCAATTTTAGCTTCCCTTCATTGGCTCCCTGTCAAACTTAGAATAGAATCAAGAATCAAGAATCATTTTATTTATATAGCGCCAATTTACAACAGATGTCGTCTCAAGGCACTTCACACAAAATCAATTAAAATCAAAGATACATCATAAACAAATCGATTTAAAAAGTTTCCAATCTACTGGAACCCCAGCAGATTGCGTCGAGTCAATGACTTGGAGCATTCCCTCCTCTGGAATCAGCAGACCAAAACAATGGCTTGTGTTGTCGTTGACTTTACAGCAATCCCTCATACTGAGCATGCATGTAGCGACAGTGGAGAGGAAAGACTCCCCTTTAACAAGAAGAAACCTCCAGCAGAACAAGGCTCAGTACAAGCAGCCATCTGCCACAACTGACTGGGGGTTTGACGAGACAGAAAGCTAAATTAGAAGCACAGGATACTGAAATAATAGAGTTTATAGCAGCAGTTGTTAACCCTACAGAGTGAGACATGAAGAAGGTAGAGCAAGGAGAACCGTCTGTCAAGACTGAGTTCCTCCCCCACCGGATTAGGCTGTCTTCTCTACCTCTTCCTAACTATAAACTTTATCAAACAGGAAGGTTTTAAGCCTAGATTTGAAACTAGACAGGGTGTCTGCCTCACGGACTAAAGCTGGAAGCTGGTTCCACAGGAGAGGAGCCTGAGAGAATAGATTTGGATTCTTCTTTTGACATATAAAGCCCTCACTAATAAAGCTCCATCGTATATCAGAGATCTGATTACTCCTTATGTCCCTAACAGAGCACTTCGCTCTCAGACTGCAGGTTTACTGGTGGTTCCTAGAATCTCTAATTACACAATGGGAGGCAGATCTTTCAGTTATCAGGCTCCTCTACTCAAAGAGGTTCTCAAATGATGGCATCTACCAAGTCATCCAGTTCCTTCTTCAGATGCATCACATCACAAAAAAAAAAATCAATATCACATGATAATTAGTTTAAGTCATTCAATATTATTGATTTTTTTTCTCATCAAAAGAGATGAAATAAATAAAGTTCCAACATTAAATCGTACTACACTGATTCTTTTTTAAATCTTAAAAAAAATATATATATATATATATATATATATATATATATATATATATATATATATATATATATATATATATATATATATATATATATATATATATATATATATATATATATATATATATATATATATATATATATATATATATATATATATATATATATATATATATATATATATATATATATATATATATTTATATGTGTGTGTGTGTGTGTGTATATTTTTTTTTTTACTCCGTGTTTACAGACTGATCAACCAAGGACAGAGGTTCCCTGGACAAACAGCCTGGGGTTTTTCTAAGTTTCCAGCTCCGAACTGTGTCAGAATTAGGTTAATTCAAGAAACACTTCACTCTATAGTAAGACTGGGTAAAGGTTAGAGGTTAACACAATATGTATGCATGAATGTATGATGGTTTGTTGTTACTGAACCTCTGAAGTGTTGTGTACAGAAGCTGCAGCTTCTTCTATTTGGGTATATCCTTTTTTAAATGTGCTTCTGTTGTCCTCTGGAGTGAGGCTTCTGCTGGTCAGGGTTTAATCTGCAGAAGGACGCAAATGTTGCCAACTTAACTGCCTGGCCAAGCTTGTTTGTGTTTATATAACTTACACTTGGAGTTTTCATTGGATCAAAATAAGAATCCAAAATCATGTAGTTTAGGTAAAAAAGCTCTAAATTGCCTTTAAAAGTGAGTTTTTGAATCTATTGCAACTTGTCTTTGGGTCATCATGTGATGGACAGAGCAGAAAATGGGTAGGTGGAATTGTGCTTGTATGATTCTAGTTCATGTCTTAGTTTGCAGGTAGCTTAGAAAAGCCTACAAGCTTTGAGAGTTTGTGCTGTTTTCACCATGTAGTACAGCAATTATGACAGATAGATTCATTCAAGTTTACACAAAAAGATGCCATTTATAAAGCAGCTTTTAGTATGAGCGTGATTAAAAACAAATTTATTAAGCTTCCTTTCAGTATAAACGACCAGACAACAGACAAAAATATTCTATGGTGATGTAGTTAATTATGCTGATTGACAAAAATAACAGCAGAGCAAACTGTTAAATTGAAATAAAATAAAAAATACATATAATAGAAACAAACATTTCTGATTAGGAAAATAGCAAATGTTTGGTTCCTATGAAAAATTAAAAGACTAGACTGCATTATTATGTGAAGTAGATCTTAACAATTGGCTGGTGCTGTTTATCCCCGTAATCCTGGTTTAGTATTTGTATTGCTAAGTTAGTCCAGATGTTCATTGAGGTATGTGTACCAGGACTTCTTCTCGGACATAATCCATCACTAAAGGCTTCTTTCTGTCTCCACAACATCTTGTCAGGAATCAAGTTCAGGTCTTTGAAAGAATCCCTGAGAAGTTTCTGTGTGTAGAGGTCAAACAGCATTAATAATACAGTAAAGCGCTCCGGCATATAAGCCTTAGGAGTTCTCATCTCCCCGGGAAAGGAAATGTAGTAGATTGGGTCATCCAGGACATGGTAATGTTGAATATCGTCTATGTCCCAGTGGTTTCTAGAGATTAGTCGCAAGTTCCAACTTCTGTCAGAGATCCTTTCTGCTCACAGGATCATCATCCATGAAAACTCTTAAAGATACTTAGGGGAAAAAACTATACATACATATATATGTTATGATCCGTTTTTTGGTTTGGTTCAGTTTGTTGTTGTTTTCTTTACTTATATTTAGTTATTGCTTTGTTTGGGTTATTTTCTAGTTTGGTTAAGTTTTGCTAGTGTTCTCTAATTTGTTCATTCACTCTCTGTTCTCTCTTTCTCCCTGTGTTTGTGTGTGTGTTCCCTCATCTGTTTTCTAACATCATTCACATCTGTTCTCAATCATTTAATCATCTTCTCCACCAATCCAACTCCGGTTCCTCCATACTTAAGCCACATTCATTCATTCACTCACCGCTGGATCGTCTGCTGATTTCCCTACTCGTCTCTCTGCGTCATCTCCTGTTGGTTCCTTCTCGTCTCCTGTAAGCTTCATCTCCTGCTCGCTGAGTTCTCTGTCCTGGCTCTTCTCATTTCTTTATCTCCCCTGGTCCCGTCCTGTAGTTCACTGTTTGTTACTTTCCACGTCTCAGTTCCTATAGTCTCCGGTTTCCCGTGCTTCTCCCCCTCCTGATTATTATTGTTGTTATTTTCTCTGTTAGTTTATTTCCCCCTTCCCGTGTTCTTTAGCGGGTTTGTTTATTTGATTGTTGTGTTTATTTACGTTGGTAGTTCCCGCGTCTCGCTTCAGTTCTCCGCTTTGTTTACGTTAGTAGTTCCGCTTCCGCTCTCTGTTTGATTACATTCCGCGTTGTTCCATTCATTATTCCTCCCCTCTATAAATTATTCATTCCCGCAATTCCACCTCTTCTCGAGTCATTGATCGCAACGTGACAATATATTAGTAATTATCAGCCATTGGGCAGCATTGATATCTGTATTTGGCCTGACTTTCATGTCTCTTATTCCCCACAAATAAACCATGATTCTGTAAAAAAGCACCAAGAGAGTTTTTGCTTTCAGCTTAAAATGTTGTTTGTTTTGCTACAACTTATTTGTTTGTTCAAAGTAACATCCTCTTTACTCAATTCCAACCTAAAGAAGTTCCAGCCCATGTATTTTTACACCAACACGTATAGAAATGTATCTGCTGACAGTTAATTTTTTCAGATCCTACAGGAAACTGACCATAGCAGGCAGCCTGGAAGCTTCATACCCTGGAAACTGAGTTAAATAAAACCAAACATGAAACAGCCTAAAGCTCTTTTGTCATGATTTGTTTCTTCGTGGAATTGTTTAAAAAGGCATAGCTGATCTGTTTACAGAGTAGAAATTGTCTTAAAATCTTTAGCAGAAAACTACATGAATATGAATTATAACTTAAAATCCACTTAAAAAACAGTGAATAAGTTATAAATAACAGAAACAAATGGAAAAGGGTTTTTTACAGTGTCAAAGTACATGCGTTGTCTGTGTTCCATTAGATCACCCGTGCTCAGCTCATTTGTTTGGGATCTGTCCTCCTGTTCCATTTTGCGAACCATTCATATCAAATCAATCAAATCAAAAATACTTTATGTATCCCAAAGGGAAAATAAATAAAAATAAAAATAAAATAAATATCCACGGTAGCATAAAGTAAATTCCCAAGTTTATATGGACTTACATCTCTGTAAGTCGAGGCTCTAAACAGTTCAACCTTACATGAAGGCCCTAAGGCAGGGGGGTCCCCAATTGGCAGACCGGGGTCTATGTCCGAACCCCGAGGCCGAGGAGATCATGGAGTCTTGGACACCCATCCTCCGCAGCTTCTCACCCAGTAGCAGGGGCTGGATGGTATTGAAGGCACTAGAGAAATAAAAGAATGTGATTCTCACAGTGTCTCCTCCACCATCCAGGTGCACATGGGCTCGTTACAGCAGGAAGATGACAGCATCATCAACTCCTAAATGGGGCTGGTAGGAAAATTGTAGAGGGTCTAGAAACGTCCTCACCTGAGGCCTCAGCTGGGCCAGGACCAGTTTGCACTAAGAACTGTTGCATGTTGTATTATCATTACTTGAGTGAAATATTAGAATTTAACTTTTTTAAATGAATTTATGTGCACTGCACCTTACTACTGGTATTCGTCTGATTTGTATTTCTTTTCTTGAAACCATTTTTGTTAAAAATGTAAAAAAAAATGTTTTTCTAAGAAATTGAAATATTGTATTTCTGAAAAAAGCTTCACATGAAAGACTAGGTTAAAATAGATATATTTTCAATTTAAAAGTTTTTTACAACTAAATAACATTTCATAACATGGAATTATTGTTAAAGCATATTTGGATGTCTGGAATTTAGTTGGGGGCCCCTGCACTAAGGGGAAAAAATACATATAATACATTTGGAATTAGCTAGTATTCCAAAAATGGACACCAGAGGGCAACAACAGCCTTTTTAAGAACTGAACTAGATCACCAGGCTGTCAAAGGCAGTGTTTTAATACTATGTGGAATAATGTGTATCCTGGTGCTCTGTAGTACTTCTGATTTAGACATCAGGCCACTTAGGACATTTGTAAAGTTTATAGTTTTATTTAGAGTTTGCATGAACTGTTGTTGTTTTTTTTATTTTACTGGTGCTGTATTGGCCCATTGTTGCTTTATCTGTATCAGAATTGTGACATGAATTAGATTAACTGCCCACTAGTCATTGGGCCACAGCAGAGGAAGATCTGATCAAGATTCTTTCACAATCCAAAATACATTGATTGTAATGGTGCCTTTAATACAAGATTCAAGATTATGGCTTGGGAGCAGTAAGCGCATCCAGGGAAAGGAAAACAGAGCAACACATTGATCACAAGTAATCTCATCACTTACAGCGAAAAATGCAATTAAAGTCTAACAAAGATGTATTTGTTTAAATAAATCTCCTCACCTTACAAAAGCAGATTTTTTTATTAAATCGCTCTTCTCTGTCACTCTGTCAATCACTGTGTCATTGGGTATTTGCAATATATGCACACCAGTCAACTTCACATAAGCCTACAAAATCGGATGGCACTAGATACGTTATAGACTTGTCTACATTGATAATGTTTAATCATGTAATGCATGTGACTGTTACACCTTCAAAGAAAGTAAAATACTGAATAATTAAACACACACACACACACACACACACACACACACACACACACACACACACACACACACACACACACACACACACACACACACACACCACAGCCAGTGGTCCGGCCCACATGAGGCAGATCATAAATTACAAAACACACAAAACACAAAATGATGTCATGCATGAGTTACAACTGTGCTGCTTTTATTTTCAAAAATAGTTGTGTTTGTGCTGATTCTGTATGTGTGCGAAGGAGAAACTAACAGGTTTTACGTAGATCCGCGTTTCCCCAACAGAAACAGTTTTACCTACGTCTTTGTGCCGTGCAAGCGTCAAACTTTGTGTACGCTGGTGCCTAGCTTGTGACCGTAGCACCATTCTCTCGCCTAAAGGGAACTATGGAAACCCTAAAAGCTCAAATAGAACAAAACAAATTGCTGGGTCGCAAATTTATATATATATATATATATATATATATATATATATATATATATATATATATATATATATATATGTATATATATATATATATATATATAAAACAAGAGTGCCAATAGTTGCTGAGTCCATGACAAGGGATTGCTTTTTCAAGATCTGCTGTTCTCTCTAAATCCCAGAGTAACTAAACAAGGGAGCTAGCTTTTGGTTAGTTGAATAAGGTGGCTGGAAATCATAATCACTGGCTTAAATGATGTAGCCATTTTACTTATCCAACCTTACTTTACGTTACTTTGCTATGTTTCTGAGTTACTTTACAACATTCAGTAGAAATTTACAGGTCTGAAGGTGGTGAGCAACAGCAGCCTTTACATGTATATGTGGTCTTAATCAGGTTTATTAATTAATCCCAGGCCAACTAATAGTTATAGTTCTTTTGAACATTTAACCCTTAGCCTTCCTCATCCAACCTCTAAAAGAATTAAACCACTTCTGTTTGTTATTTTGTCGTCCGCCAGGTCCTTACTCTGAATTTATAGATCAGATCTCAGATTTTTTATCTGATATAGTGTTAAACACTGATAAAATCATTATAGTGGGAGATTTTAACATTCATGTTGACACCAAAAATGACAGTCTAAATGTAGCCTTTACTGCCATTTTAGACTCAATTGGCTTCACTCAAAAAATCCAAACACCTAGTCACTCTCTTGGTCACACTTTAGACCTTGTGCTGACTTATGGCATTGAGTGTAAAAAAATTATAGTGCTGCCTCATAACCCTCTCCTTTCTGACCATTTTTTGATAACTTTTGAGTTCTTTTTCACCGAGTACTTAAAATCTGAAAGAAAATGTCTTTATAGTAGGTGTATATCGGAAAACACTGTAACAGCCTTCAAAGAATCCATTCCACCTCTAATTTCTTCAGTATTTCAGAAAAACGCAGTGGAGGGCAACAAATTAATTTTATGCCCTACACAGATTGATGCGGTTGTTCATAGTATTACGTCCTCATTGCGTACAACATTAGACAATTTAGCCCCCATTAAAAGGAAAGTGATTACTCATAGGAGGTTGGCCCC
>JAVLVB010000727.1:25718-45506 GCA_032876305.1 Orestias chungarensis
CTGCTGATTCCAGAGGAGTGAATGCTGCAAGTCAATGACTCGATGCAATCTGCTGGGGTTCCTTAGATTGGAAACTTTTTCAAATTGATTTGTTAGAATGTATCCTTGATTTTAATTGATTTTTTGTAAAGTGCCTTGAGACGACACCTGTTGTAAATTGGCACTATATAAATAAACTGATTCTTGATTCTTGATTCTTAGCATAAATATCTATAAACAGATATATGAGAGCAAAATCACTCAAAAAAGTGGCTAAACTTGAAATGAGGTTGAAAACATTGCAAGTTATTGTTTGATTTTTGGTATGTCAGTATTTGTACTCGTCACCACAATATCACCTGGCTGAATTATAAATAGTTACACAATAGTTCTATTTTCAGTTACCAGTAACAGCTATTCAAAATATGCAATGAAATGCATTTTCCAAATAATAATAAAGTGGAGCACAATTGTTTTATGTACAGTATTCACAGTTATAATGTGTGAGGTTGTCATGCACTGTAAGAAGAATTGCAGAAATGGAAATACCTGCCAGAGATTTTTTTTATTCTAAAAACGTCCCCAAGGGAAAGTGTCATTGTGTGACTTGACTGGATTTCCTGAGCTTTTCATTTGTAATATATTTCAGACCACGTGTCTTGTTTTTCACCCCACCTTTATACTGCAGATACATTTCAGTGATCAAATGTTACATTTTGTTCTCCTTATTAAGGAGCTTCAAATATTCATGAACTGAATAATATCCCTTACGTAATTAAGTGTAATTTACAGTGGAAGTCAGTTGAGCAGAATTAAGTCAAAGTTACATTTTGTCTGGCCCTCAGATACAATTCAGGTTCCCTTGTAAAAATGAATTGCCCACCCCTGCTCTATAGGCACTAACTGTGCAAGACTGCACCTAATCAAGTGTTCCCTTGTCTTACCTTAGACGTAGTCACATCACCGACGTCATTCTCCTGCAGAGCCAATAAGATCCATTATTTGACTTGGTGACTCCCCAGCACAAGAGGAGTTTTTTCTTTGGGGGGGGGGGGGGGCACATGTTTTCATATTTTTATGTGACACGTGACACTTTGTGACTCTTTGCTTTTTACTTAGAGCTACAAATGCTCCGTATACTTCATTCACTTTGTTAAAGCTGAGAACGCCACACGAACCTTTCTTTTTTAAAACATGGCTGAACCTATGCAGCGTTTGAGGGCTACAGGATTTATCAAACTAGCCTGAGCCACAGTCCAAACCTGTATTCTTTCAATTGGACATTTTCACTGCTTTTGAAACCTAAACCTTTTCAGCTGGTATTAGTTTTCATTTTTTGAAAGCACCTTTTCACCAGTGAATAGGATTAGGAAAGTCTTGACCATATTTATTTATTTCTATCTTAGCAGACATTTCCATGCCTGTACATAATGTGATGAGAAAATAAAAAAAAATTATATATTTCAGAATTGTCATTTATTGAAATTAAACCCTAACTAAACCACTATATATAACAAAAATACTGATATTAGTAACGTGAGTTATTTTCTACCTTTTCTTCATATTTACTTTAGTATAACCCTTAACATTTAAGAATATTTTTTTCCTCTGTCTATGATTATCTAACATTTATATGTACTTAAAACTGTTTTTGTTTGTTTGTGCTTACAGTTAAGCATTTATGTTTTTAATTAGTTATTGGACTTTCATTACCAATCAGCTTTATTTGTCCAGTACCTATTACTGCCACCAGAGGTCGCCCTCCGGGCACTAAGACTTTCTCTCACTTGAATTAAAAAAGATCACGCATCTTGAAAGCTGAAGCTTAACAATTACAGAAAATAATTTTAATATCTGTTCATTCACAGTTACGCACATTTATGTAGTTCGTTCACACCATGTGTGCTGGAGGAGACGATGACAGCTTCTAGAACATGAAGCCAAATAGAGGAACTTTTGTGTGATGCGTTTCTAAAGCAAACAGTTGGAAATAAACTGCTAGGAGGAACAACGCAGATGAGTTTGCAGTGCAGGTCTCAGCAAACCCCGGGTTATAGCTTTGCTAAAATAGTCCACTAAAACATATAGCAATTGTTGCATGGCAGATGGAGGAAAACTCTGAGAGACCACTTACAACATCGATAAAGACAGCCTCCCCCCTCCTTAAGTCCCCCAGCGTACCGTCTGCTGGGACAGATGAGACTGGTGCAGGCAGTAGCACTGCTACATCATTACAATGTGGAAACAATCTTTATTTGACTAACAACTACACACATTTTGAGAAAAACGAAAAACAGCATCGGGTACTATGAGGAATGACGAGATGAGACCCAGGCAGGAGACGGTGATTAGCGCCGCTGATCGTTCACATGTATTGTGCTCCACTCATAGGATTCTGCAGGAGGAGGAGAAGCACCTGCATTACAACATGTTTGTTACAAAGAAAACCGACTCAAGATGAGCATAATGTAAAGCACTTTCACTCACCTGGTTCTTCTTGGCTCCTTTTCCCCATCAGACCAACAAACGAGTTGATTTTATGTCCTTTAAAAAAGAATAGTTTTAAATAAAGATTATTTAAACTCACCTGTTTTAGTTTACCTGAGACTAAAAACTTGACATTAAACCATGCAGGTCTTGGATGGATGTGTTTTGCCTACCTTGTTGATATTGGCATTTCTTTGTATTTTTTCTGATTAAAGTAAATTAAATGTTACAAATGCTTATGTGTTTAATCTTAAAAGAGATATTTTCTACTCAGAGTTTAAATGGACATGACCTCTGTAGGGTCCCTGCCTGCTCAGTGTGAAGCTCATGTAAACTGGACTCTGTCCTGACACACATCTATTTTACAGTTGAGGTGTGTCAGTTGCAGCAGCGGGCTGTGATCAGTGGTGAGACCGGGTGGATTAGATAAGGGACCCTGTAAAACCAAAGAGTCCACATGGAATAGTTTTTACTCCAAAAGAGAAATCAATATTTGCATTTAGTGGATGCATTGACTTAAGAACGGACATGTCACTCAGAAAAATAAATTACCTAAAAACCTGCGATGCCTTCCAGTGGAGGATACCCAACCTCAGACGTGTCCTTGAGGACTTCTCTGTGATGATGATTAACATGGTGGCGTCTACGTACGCAACATAAATTAAATGTATACTCACTTCTGCTCGCTCTGTTGCATCAGTGAGTGGTTATGAGTCATTCTGAAGAAGGGAACCCCCACCCTCCCTGGGGAGTTCACTTCCCGTACATGCGTCTGCTATGGTCCCCCCACAAATATACAATTACTGTGTTTAAAAAAAATAAGCATATTCATAAAAGAGCCCCCAGTTAAGAGCAATCTTTTGTTTCTGTCTATTAATTAAACCCTTGAAATTGTTTGCGCCCACTCTGTCTTAACCACAGCAGTAAAAATCCAGTTCAATTAGTAACACTGTGGGTGAAACTCCTTTTATTCCTGCGGTGTTCCATGTTTCAGTGGGAATCAGCTGCCTCCATAACACTTTTAAAACCAGTCAGAAGAAGAACTGAAGCTTAAAATGTTTACATTCATCCCTCCGTCTGGATGGTTTCGACAATAACAGCCCAGAAAGACAGATGTCTACGTCTCTTTGTTAGACATGCATGTTTTTGACCTATTTCACGTTTATATTCAGCATTGATGTGATGATTATTACATCTTGAGACATACAGGAACGTTCCAAGAGATAAAACTTACTTTTTCGGGTGATCTGTGCATTTGCTGTAAAAGGACAAAGTGAAAACATAATTAGGATTAGGATGAGAAGCTTGTGGCTGATAAAACAAGTGAATCTGACTCTCACCCATAGAACGCTTCCCCATCAGACCAATGAACTGGTGCGGCCGCGGCTTTCTCGTCATCCTCAGGAGGATTTCTCTGAATGGGTCATTGGAGAGCCAGTCATCCTGGGAAGATGGAGAAAAGTCCCGGTGATATTGATTTGGTATGTTGGTGAGTGATGTGCCAACGAATAGCTCTGACTGTGTGAAATTGCAATTTTCCCAAAAAGTTGTGAGAGATTAGGAATTCTTTCATCCAATCGTTACAGATTGCAAATTGTTACTGTCAGCCATTTCTATTTTTGTCTTACGATCTATTTCTCTAATATACATTACTCTGGCTGAGATCTGGACCTAGGGGCCACTAATGGCCTGTACACTAAGTTGTAATGATTTATTGCAGGCTCATTCTGCAAAATGGCCCCAGCCTGCAGTTAGAACTGAAGGAATAGTAGCTTGGCACGTCTCCAATTCACAATGTCAAACTCAGGACACGCTATCCATGACAATGAAGCTACATCCAGTTTCCTCCTTTTAATATGAGCAGCTGGAATTCATGCCATTTCTTAATTTGAATGGATCAAGATATATTTTATTTTAATTTAAGAACCAATGAATGTTGGAAGAAATCTTTTCTATGTTAAATTCTGCATGTTAGATCTGAAAAACATTAGATTTTTTTCTTAGTATGTTTTTTGTAGTAGGAAATATGTGTTACATAATTTTCTTGGCTGTTTCTAGGCGTATTTAATTATGAACTAAAACTGTTAAAGTAGGCTTAAAGTTGAAGAATATTTCATGAGAACAAACAAGATCTGCCTCTTATGATAATGGTTTTGCTGCCAGTGTAGAAAAAACACATCCTTTTTTTTAAAATACTTTCCAATAAGTGTTTAGCTTACCTCTTAATATTTCGTGCGATAAATAAGAAATAGACAGAAGCAAGTCAAAAGTAACATAGCAGCAAACAGAGAAAGTAGGTCCTCTGAGGTTCTACCTGCATCTGCTCTCTGGCCGTCCAGTACTCAGCTGCTTCTTCAGGCTCCACATCTTCACAGAAAACTGCAGCAACGGCAAGAAGCCCAACGAAAAGTGGCAGAAACAGAAGCTTCATGGTGCTGAAGCTGTTTTCCTGTGATTGCTCTGTTGCTGTTGTTGGGATAAGCAGTGGGAAAGTACAGCAGTAAGTAAGTCAGAGATTTGCTGCGCGCGCTGCTCTTCTAGGCTAGACACGGTTTAGTCCATGGCGCGCGCCTCACAACGCTTGACTCCCGAAAAAAAGCGCTCGCGCTCGTCTTCTACTTGTCTCGTGCGCCCTCGCGGGCGTCCCTTTATAGCAGCTGGAGCTGCGTTGCTTAGTAACAGTTTTAGTAGTAGTACTCGCTGAGGAGCTCATGTTGCGCATCATAATTGATTGAGTTTCCTGGACCTTTGCAAAGTAAGCCCCGGATGTCACGAGCTTTGATACCCTAAATATTTGGCGTGATTATAAAACATTATTGGATTTAGTAACTTCTCGGCTGTACATAACTCTGAAATGGTTTCTGCTGCTGAAGTGTAGAAGAACTCCTTAAGTCACTCCCTGGGCTTGACTTTCTTTAAACTTGTTTGACCAAATAATGCCAGCAGCTAACTCAGCCAATCAGCAGCACTGTAAGCTTCATCATCAGAATGATGCTTAAGGTGATATGCTTCTGCAACAAGCTAAGTTTCCTCATGAAAACAATCCAGTGTCTGTCTGATCTCATTGCTCTGATATTTGTGCCATTTGGAAAGAAATGAGGATTTGCAGACTCATGTTTGCCAAACTTCTTTTAAACATCCTTCTATGAATACTAAAAGGCAGAGAAGGTGCCCTCTTTAGAGTAGAAGTCACGTAAGCTCCGGATGACGCACATAACTTGTGACAATTGAGTTAAGAATAAAAGCTGTGTTCAATAAAGTACATTGTAAGCATCACTGGAAAACAAAAAGTTGTAGCTGAGGGTTTTTAGGAAAAGCTCCAGAGGCCCAGAAGGACAAAGGATAAGGACCTGGATGTTTTTAGGAGGCAGGCTCACAACACCCATCCCTGCGAAAATATTGTGAAGAACTTAAACCTTTTCAGCAGGTATCAGTTTGCTATTTCCACAGATAAATCTGGAGCTTCTTAGGTTTCCTTGTTTTGAGAATGTTTAACTTTCTCTGAATGGTTTTAAATTCTAAAGGAAAGTACTAAAAATGTTTGGAATGTTTGAATGTCTTATTTTTTTTATAAATACAGCATCAATCGCAAAATTATATCAAACAGTCAGTTAAGAATTAAACATGACATTTATTTTATTGTATAATTTACTATTAAGGCTTAGGAATTTGAATTATAAGTGATTCATGACTTCTAATGCATTTCAGTTCATTTCTATTGCACAATTCACTACACATGCCATCTCAATGCACTTTACAAGAGAATTCATATCAGACTCTAATCATACATATGCGTAATTATTGTTAAATAACAAACAATGAATCTAGACAGTTAATTTGGAAGATCGGCTTAAAACGTTTTCGATGTTCTGAAAGCCAGCAGTCTTTGATTTGAGGCTCTTACTCCTCCTAGACCAACATGCAGACATAGACGATGGCTTGTGTTGTTGACTTTAGAGCAATCCCTCACACTAAGCATACATGAAGCACACAGGAAGAAACCTCCAACATAACCATAAAAACCTGGCTCAGTAAGAGCTGCAATCTGTGAATGGATGGACTAAGGCTAATTTCATTTAGCAGGGTGGTTATGGAAGTAACCAAAATAAGTAACAAAACATAATAAAATCTACATCTAATTAAAATTCATAAAAGTTTAATGGCCTCTTCCTTACCGAACCTACAGTAATTGTCTTTTTACTATGAAATTCACCTAGTTCCAAGTACTCCTAAACCAACCTTTTTTATTTTTTAATTGTAAACACGGGAATTTGAAATGATTAAAAACTATTTTTATGTTTAACCCCTTTAATTGAACAAACAAGATTGTTTGATTTCGGTATAAATGAGCTCTGGGAATAACTGCTATTGTTAATAAAAAAGAGAACGTCTTAATAATCTATATCAGCTAAAAGCTTCCATCAAGAATGACCACCAAACTAAACATTATTCAAAGCCAATTAAGTTTTGCAGGAAGTGTCACAACTTTGAGTCAATCCCACACGCCTAGTATCACTTGAATTGAAGATCTGTTTTTTGCAATTTAGGGAGTTCGCAGCTAACGAGTAGTAAAACAAAAATGTTTTTTTGATCAGAAAGCTATATTACAGCTCTAACAAAAATTCTTTGATAAGTAAAATAAAAGCTAACAGGTGTAGGGGGAATTGTTTCTCTGCATGTCAATGACTTGATCAATCTGCTGGGTTTCCTTAGGTTGTATTTTGTTTTAACCAATTTGTCTGTGATTCATCTATGATTTCAATCAAATCATTTTCTTTTAAAGTGTCTGTAATTGATATTTTTAAGCCTTTTCACCCACATACACAGGAAACTCTCAGGAGGCCAAGAATCAGATTAATATTTTTTATTAAGATGGGTGGTTGCGGACAGGAAACAGAATGACGGGAACTGCTGGAACGACGCGGGAACCAGGAGGACTGAAAGAGGGGACAGAGCTGGGGAGCTTGAGCCAGAGGTATGTAATGCTGATCAGACTGTGGTTTACTTGGACTTGTGATATGAACCGCCAGGGAGAGGTCTGTGGGCTGAGGAAGACTGAGTTGTGCGGCGTGGATGGTTGTCCAGAGGTGGGAGCAGATGTTATCCGGGAGGTGCTGGTGCAAGCAGAGAACTCTGAGTAGAGACCAGAAGTGAAACTTGAATCCCGGGAGGTTTTCCATGAGGGATTTTGAGAGCTTGCAAGTTTAACCTAGGTTGAGCACATAAAGAGGTCAGTTACTTGGGGGGGGGGGGGGGGGGTAGATGGCCAGTCGGTCGTGGCAGATGGCTGCTTGTACTGAGCCAGGTCTGCTGGAGGTTTCTTCCTGTTAAAGGGGAGTTTTTCCTCTCCACTGTCGCTACATGCATGCTCAGTATGAGGGATTGCTGTAAAGTCAACGACAACACAAGCCATTGTTTCTGTCTGCTGATTCCAGAGGAGTGAATGCTGCAAGTCAATGACTCGATGCAATCTGCTGGGGTTCCTTGGATTGGAAACTTTTCAAACTGATTTGAAATGACGTATCTATGATTTGAATTTATTTTCTTGTAAAGTGCCTTGAGACGACATCTGTTGTAAATTGGCGCTATATAATTAAATTGAGTCTCTATTCTTCTTGATTCTATGTCCCTAACAGAGCACTTTGCTCTCAGACTGCAGGTTTACTGGTGGTTCCTAGAATCTCTAAAAGCACAATGGGAGGCAGATCTTTCAGTTATCAGGCTCCTCTCCTGTGGAACCAGCTTCCAGCTTTAGTCCGTGAGGCAGACACCCTGTCTAGTTTCAAATGTAGGCTTAAAACCTTCCTGTTTGATAAAGTTTATACTTAGAAACAGAAGACAGCCTAATCCGGTTGGGGGAGAAACTCAGTCTAGACAGACAGTTCTACTCTGCTCTACCTTTTTTATGTCTAACTCTACAGTTTGAGACATGAAGAGATGGTTATTTAAGTTATTTCTGTAAGTTTTTCTATAGTCATGCTGCTATAGACTTAGACTGCTGGAGGACAATCTGACCACTTCTGTCTGCTACTTTCTTCCTTACTTTCCTCTCCACTGTTGCTACATGGATGCTCATTATGAGGGATTGCTGTAAAGTGAATGATAACGCAAGCCATATTTTCTGTCTTCTTATTGAAGAGGAGTGAATGCTGCAAGTCAATTGGCGCCATATAAATAAACTGATACTTGATTTTCTTGAACAGACACAGTGCAAGGATAGGAAGTGACGTTGATACGTACCACTGTAGACTCTGCATCGTAAAGCGTGTAGGTGAAACTTTGTATAGGTTTCTGCGGAAATAAAACATGGAAGTGGAAACAGTAAGAGTTTTTGGGAGATTTGCAATTAATGGAATGAAATAGTGATCAGAAAAGTGCAGAGGTATGACAAAAAAATGACAACAGAAATTTAATTTAGGCACATTCTAAACAACAGGTGGTAAGGCTGGACCTACAGCTTTTTGGCAATGAGACAAGATTGCCTTGTTCCGTTGCCTTGTTCAGGGGACACACCCAGGTAGACACGGAAGTCTTTACCCGAGACGCCCAGGTAGACACACACGCACCAGAGAATGTCTTAAACCAAGAAAGGCTGACGCCTCAGCCCTAACCCCCTATTCATATGCTGTGCACACAATTAGACACGGCTGTTTACGTGTTTGTTTTACCTGCACTCAGCTGAGACAGTAAGTATTGTTAGTGTTAGTGAGTTCATCTAAAAGTGTATGTGTGAGGAGATGTGGAAACCTGATTGCGAATAGAATGCTTAACATGATGACTAACTTTGGTCAAGCCACAAGTGGGGCTTTTGTCAAGGTGCATCACTTATTTACAGCATTTAAATGGGTCTTTGCCAAAATTTGATACGTGATAATTACAAAATAAAAAAATCCCAATTGTGCTGATGTGTGTGTTAAAACAGCTTTGAACTGTCTAAAGTAAGTGTGGTGCCTTTCAATGAGAAGGTTACTTATCCTAAACCCACCCTGGTCTGTCTGTGTGGTGGTTGTTTGGTCTTTCCTTGGATTGTTTATTACATATAATCTATTCTGCCAACCTAACTTTACATTTTATTTATTAGTAGATTTTCAGGTTGTGCATGTCTGCACTGCTTTGCACCAAGTTATTCCTGAAAACTGAGAGCAACACAATTATTAGTCTTACAAAATTGCTATATGCAAAGAGTTGCAAGAAGATAGCTATTTCTCAAGGAACTCCAAATTGCATTTTGCCACAAGCCATCCAGGGTACACAGCAAAAAGAAGGAAATTAGCACAGTTAAGGCTACAGTTATTCATAGTCCTGGCAGATTAAGCAGGGCTGTGGCCCCTGAGTGCAATTCAAGAATTGTTCAAACGTGCAAGCAGACACGTATTGTTTAGTATAAGATTTCAATAACAAATGTTTATTTGTAATTTGAAAATGTTACATGCAATGCGTGAATTTTTTTTCTCCATTATTACTGTTTTATTTTCTCTTTCGTTTTGAGTACAGGCTAAATACAGCAAGGACCAACAAAATAGATTAACTAGTCCTGTGCTATTTCTGTTGAATATGGGAGCAGGAGGCAAGTGCTATTAAAAAACCCTTTTCAGTAAAGTGGTGGCTGCACTAGTAACTGGGGTTCAGCTGTTAATACGTGTCAGTGTAATCCCAATATATTCTCTTTGACTATTGATAACTGCATCATGTTGTCCTGTGGCTCTACCTTTTTACCTTGTTAATGTTCATCAAGACAAATTTATTAGAAATAAATTATTAGGAGTCATGGAGCAAATGGAAACCAATGGAACAACCAGAAGGAGCCAGTGGAGAACAGAGAAACCCAAAGCTCTCTAAAAGTTCTCTGTGCTCCATTATGATTTTCCTGCATCTACAGCATAAAAGATGCAGCTGATAGTAAAGCACTGGTTTGCATATGGCTGCTAACTGTGTCAACATGGGTTCAGTTATTCAATTCACCATTATGCTGGAGTCTCACTAACAGTAAAATTCAACAACAGTTGGGTTTAATCATTAACAAACTAAAAAAGGATTGGGGTTAACTCTGGGAGCTATTAGCAGCTCCCTGCTTCTGTCTATGGAAGTCAATGGGAGTGTCCAAACTCTCTTTCAATGGCGCTCATTTTAACTTTAGCTTCTAATGAGTGACGGTGGAGACAGCCAATCACACAAGAGATCTAAACAACAGAGAGCCAATCAAGTGCTGGTGGGTGGTCTAAACTCAGAGAAGCAGGCTTCTGCATGAGCAGCTGTTTACCGCATGGTCCTAGTGCTGACAATTTTGGTGTAGTGTAGCGGAACATTGTTTTTGGACAATAAAAAGTGAACGGGACATGTCCCCTGTGTCCGCCCCCAAAATTACGTTGTGCTTGGTGTCCTAATCTCTGCTGATCTCTCTCAGTCAGAGAACGTCACAGTTGTTATCAAGAGAGCTCAGCAGCTATTCTATTCTAAAATCTGATTAGTGTAGGTAGGACCAAGTGGCTGTGATGTTTTGGAAGAACTTTATGTTGGCTTTCTGATATGTTGTATGTCCGCAAATCTTGGTTGGTGAGTTTACTTGAGCGAGTGGCCTTAGAGAAGTATTGAGACCCACATTTACAGTATAAGAGACTGTCTTCCATCCTTAATGACTCCTGTTGATGGGATTTAGGTAGTAGCATGTTAGGTCCAAGACAGATCATTGGACTATAATCCTTGAAGGTGTAAAGTTTTCAGCATAACTTTAAACATAAAGCCTTGTGTTGACGCTGGTTTAGAGATTAAAAGCTGGTTGTTCTTCTGGAGAAACAGTTGTAAAAACAGGCTATTCCTTTGGTGCTGAATTGCCTTCTCGGGAGTTTAGTTGAATTAACAATGCTGTGACTTCCTCATAGATTAGGTCCCCGGAGGCAGATCTGCGTAATATAAATTTATTTGTGGGCGGTTGGCTGATGTGATGGGATTATTGATAACTGACTGAGTTAGAGTCAAAACAGGTTCTGTTATAGAGATCATAGTAAATTCTGCAGCAAAAAGATTTTTAGTGATAGCTTTTTTAAATAGAAAAAGAAAAGGTGGCAATAATTAGTGCATAGTAAAATCTATTAAATATGGTTTTATTGATATACTTGAGTTACTGTCTCATACTGTACACCTAAATTCCACATATTACTTGGGCAGTAGACTATTATAAATGTAAAAGTATAGGTGTGCATTTTTATTGTGAGGGCATTACAGAAACTAGACGTCAGTCTGCATTTTTCATCAAGGTCAGAGCAGGTTGTGGATTATTACTAGGATTTTAATTTGTTGGAACACCCCAGAAAACAGAAAAATCAGGAATTTTAAATGCAAAAAAAGTACCACATCCAAAATGAGGTGAGCTCCAAGACAACCAACAGGTATAGATATTTATATGAAAAGTAAGAAAAACAAACGAACAAGTGTTCTTGCGGTTTTACAAGGGCTTCACATAAAATTCAAGTTGTTCAGATTTCTCACATATGGGCAGTGGCGGCTGCTGATTTTTTTACAGAGGGGGTTTTAGACCTAGAACTAAACTTTAGAACTAGACCAGTCAATCAGCCACTCTTTATAACAAATGGCTGTGATGTCACAGCTGTGGTGGGAGGAGCTCCAGGATGCTCTTATCTGTTGCATTGAAGAGGAGCTACTGCTCATACAATACTTTTAATTAGTCTATGGGCAAAGATTTTTGCGCCCCAGAGCGGAAAGATGAAATATTTATCTTGCACATCAAAAAAATATTTTTCAAATATTTTTTTTATTAAATTTTTATTAATTTATTTATTTAATGTCTTAATTAAGGTCATTGGGTGCCCTTGCACCCTCTATTGGCCAGCCGCCACTCTATATTTGTCACATTCTCATGGGATCAAAAATTTGTTTTGTGTTCCATGTTCCATTCATATTTGTTATATGTGGAGTACAATGGATCACAGCTATCTTACTCAAACCACAAATTAAAAGCAGCTTAGAGTTTGAACAGTAGTTTTTTACTCGTTTTATAGCCATAATCTTAATTAATTCAACACCAGAGCAGCAGTCCCTAAGTAGAAGGTTAGGTGCACTTTCATCATCTCCTGCCATCCTTTTTTCTAACTTACCCAATGGTATTCTGGGAAAGACCTTTAGCCTTCACAGTTACACAGAACTTCTTCAGTTTCTTCCTGTTAAAGGAGAGTTTTTCCTCTCCACTGTCACTACATGCATGCTCAGTATGAGGGATTGCTGTAAAGTCAACGACAACACAAGCCATTGTTTCTGTCTGCTGATTCCAGAGGATTGAATGCTGCACTATATAAATAAACTGATTGACACTGATTCATTCTCCCTGCATTATTTAATATTTTCATTCTTTGAAGAAAATAGATGCCAGAGGTAATGCTCTGGGGCAGGGGTTCCCAAACTTTTTGAGCTTGCAAGCTACTTAAAAGATGACCAATTCTAAGGGATCTACCACAATAGGTCCAGACAATATTTGTGTATGTTTGTTTTTTCAGGATTGTTCATTAAAGTTGGCCTATTCAGTTAACACTACATTCAATTAAACTAATTAAAAGGCAGTAACTGTCCAGTTTCCTGAATATTTGAATTTTAAAATAATCCATGCAACAGAGAATTGGACATCAGATTCTCAAACTGTAAATATGTTGTAGTAATTTCTTTACCTCAAATACCGGCTTTCTGATGTTTGGATGTAGAATTGTTTGTTGGCCTAGAGAATACTCTGGAAAGAAAAGCATTATTCTACTTATTTCATACAGATACTTGCCTGATTATCTCAATTTGATATAAATGTTTTACAGTGTGACAGTAAAAAATTGATCTTCAGTTCAATACTTTGGGTACTTGAACTACTACTTCCACACCCTTTAAAAATGCACCTACCTAAAATACCTGTCATTCTTTTTCATTTGTTACGAAATTGTGCTCAGTGTTTATTTGTTTTAACCCATCCTTTGGTAGCTTTTATGTTAGTCACAGACCACTTTGACCAATTGTTTGAGTGGAACTCCTAAGTGCTGGGTCACACTAATAACCTCAGACTGTGGTATTAACCGGATTGATCATATTTGATGCAAACAGATGTGATATTTTCACATTGCTTCTATACTGGAGTTTATGTTCTGATAAATAGTACTCTTTCCTTTGTTAAACTAATTTAACAAAGGTTCTGAAAAGTAACTTCTTTTATTAAGACTTGTGGGTTTCACTTCTAGATCCAGAAGGTAAATGTCTTGGAAAAAGGTAAAACATAAATTGATATATCCAGGTTCTTATTATCAGACCAGTTTTTTGCTCCCTCCTGACAGTTTCAGCTGCAGACTGCTTCTTTTATCAGAGATTTCACAGGTGTTACGGTGACGTGTCTTGTCAGCTGATTTATACATGCCATCTGACTTCTTAAGAACGATATCCCAGATGTGGAAAAGCTAGTACACCCCCTCCATCCTGTTTACGTTCTGGTGGGCTAGCTTTCGGATCTCAATGGCCTCCCTGATCCAACGATGGAACTTGTCGCTCTCAGTGCCAATAATCTTTGCATTATCCTAATCCATGAGATGGTTTTCACTCCTGCAGTGGTCTGACATAGCAGACATCAGTTGTTCCTGTTGGGCTTGTCATGCGGTGGCTCGGTGTATGTTTTTGTTTATTTTTCGCACTCTGTTTTATGCTCTTTTTTTTTGCTGAATGCTCAACCGGTCTACCTCATGTACGACTTGTTGCATGACAAACAGGGTATTTCGTAAATAACATTGCATTTGTGGTTATGGTCGATTTTGACCTAAGGGTGTAATAATAGCTGTGTGAGTTTTTTGTGTGGTTTGACTGGTGTGCAGATGTTGTTTTTATTCATGACCCGTTGTTCTTTTTCTCTTACCCCTTTGATGTATAGGAGTTAGACCACCGCCCTGTACTGTTTTGCAGGGTTCTTGCTAGCTCTTTTTTCCGTTCTTTTCCCTTTTCTGCTGTTCTTGTGCTTTTCCTTTGTTTATAGCCCATTTTAGGGTATTGATAGTGTTTGCGTGCTGTGGTGATGTGTTCCTCCTCCTCTCTTCTATCTTCCTCTGTTGTAATGAGTTTTGACCGGTCAAAAAGTGTTCTTAGCACTGATAATTTGTGTGAAGTGGGGTGTTCTGAGGTCCAGAAGACGTACTGGTCTGTGTGGTTGGGTTTCCGGTACATCTTTATCTTTATGCTGCCGTCATTGAGATGTCTGATGTCCAAGTCCAAGAAGTGTATTGTATTGTCTGTCTCCTCTTCGTGTGTGAATTTTATATGTTCAGTTTCATCCAGTGTGTTGAAATGATTGGTGATTTCTTGAGTGTGTCCCGTTTTTATTATTTGAATGATGTCATCAGCATGGCTTTTCCACCAGGTGAGGCGACATTGAGGAGGGGCTGTTTTTACGGCCCGTGCCTCCAGGTCTTCCATGAAGAAACCACTAATTATGGCTGATAACGTGTCCCCCATGGAAAAGCCCTCCTTCTGTCTGTAGATGGTTCCCCTATATTGAAATGATGTGGATGTAGAGACAAATTCCAGGAGTTGTGTTATGTCTTTGGCTGTGGGTAATGTCCTTTTTCGCACATCTGGGATACCATTCTTAAGAAGTCGGACGGCAGTTGGCCAATGCCAAAATCTGTATAAATCAGCTGACAAGACACATCACCGTAACACCTGTGACATCTTTGATGAAGGCAGCAGTTTGCAGCCGAAACTGTCAGGTAGGAAGCAAAAGACTGGTCTGATCATAAGAAGCTGGATATATTATTATACTGAATGAACCTAATCGGATTAAAATATAAATTGGGTGAACCCTGAGCGGATGCAAATGATTGATGAGATTTTCAAATGTATTTATCTTAAAAAAAAGGTGAAAGACAACATTGGATGCACATGGCCTCTGTGAAGTTTTCTCCATATTAGCCAGCATGAGTCTTATATATATGATGAGGATTGGATGAACAGCTTCTTCCTCTGCCTGGAGTTTAGACTGCAGGTTGGTGCCAATTTCCTGTAATCACCTAAGTGCCAATTGTTTGGCAAGAATCAAATCCAGACCTGTCAATTGAATTGTCAGACAGAGAAACATGTTTAATCACTCTGTGAAGAAAACAGCTATAGTGGTAACATGCTTTAAACTGATGCATCCGAAGCATTGCATTACAGTTAGTGATACAAGATCTGGATGTTGCGACTCTGCCGATTAAACTTAATTTAGGACTAAATAGGCTAAGGACAAATAGAGGGGGATGAACAAATGAGTAGGAGGGGCTGTGGTGAGGGAGAGCAAAGGCAGATGTTTAACGGCAGGTTAAAACAATGGTTGAGGCATCATCCTGCTGCCAAACCTACGAAATCATATTCACTTTATTCATTATGACACAAGTAACAGTCAACCCTGAAATGTTTCAAATTAAATTAATGATAATAACAATAATGATTTAAATTTAATGGGTTTGTTTTATAAATATTATGAGCATCATAAGCCTGAACAAAAGTCAAGGCTTTAAAAAACAAAGTACTTACTTTAAACAGTCCAGTAAGCTTGTCACATAATAATAAACTCTACCCCCTGCTCTTGTTGTGTCCCACCCACAAACCACAGCTTTAGCAGAATGAGGTGATGTAAAGTGAAGTGGATGTGCTTCGCTGAAAACAAGGTGTGGGGTTTTATTTCCAAAAGCAAGAGGTATTTAAATACATCAGGCATAGTTGTCATCCGCACTTCACACCATCAACTAAAGTTAGCTATTGTTATCTGGTAAAAGTCAAGTGTACGTATAGAGTAGTGTGTTGAATGCAGCAAATGGGAACATACTCATGAGGAACGCATTGGAGTGGAAAACCAAATTTTTTTTTTGCCTTCCTACAAAAACACATAGAATATTTTCACAATTGATAGTTGTTAGGACATAGCATTCACTTTGAATGAATCACCCAAAGTGACATGTACAAGGATTCAACTTTTTTTTTTTAAATCGTATGCCTCATCTTCCACAGAACACACACAGTTAACACCCTGACAAGAACAAAAGACTGAATCACCTTTGGCAAGTTTGACTGTATATAGGCTCAGAGCTCAAATTAGAAGAATTTCAATCAGGATAGTCCAGATGGGATACGTCAGCTGTAAATGGCAAATCCACAGGGACACTTACTCATTCATTTGCAGTTCTCACCTCTCACATCTTTAAATATATGATGACAAGATGCTCAACGGATGTTCTCCTGAGCACTGTTGCTGCAGGCTGAGTATTCAGGCTAATTTTCCCATATCTTCAGTTTCAAGGACCTGCATGTGAATTATGAGTGTCTAATATACTTGAAACTTGAAAAAAAAAAGTATAAATAAAAGAAAAACACCCGTATATATGTATATATATATATATATAGTGAGCAGGTCCGATTAGATATAGTCGGACTCAACTGTACACACAGCCTGGGTTCTGGAACCAGTATCCTCGAGAAGGGCTGGACCATCTTCCAACCTGGAGTTGTTCATGGTGTGAGGCGCCGGGCAGGAGTGAGCATACTCTGTGCCTGTACGTTGGGGTTTACCCAGATGAAAGAAAGGGTAGCCTCCCTTCTCCTCCAGGTGGGGGGACAGGTCCTGACTGCTGTTTGTGCTTATGCACCTAACAGTAGTTCAGAGTACCCACGTTTTTGGAGACACTGGATGGGGTGTTAGATAATACCCCTACCGGTGGTTCTCTTGTTCTGCTGGGGGACTTCAACGCTCACGTGGGCTGTGCCAGTGTGAGCTGGAGGGGCGTGATTGGAGGAACGGCCCCCCTGATCTGAACCTCAATGGTCGTTTGTTATTGGACTTCTGTGCTCATCGCGGATTGTCCATAACGAACACCATGTTCAAGCATAAAAGTGTCCATAGGCTCACCTAGCATGGGGGCACGGTTCGATGATCGACGTTGTACTCGTGTCGTCGGACTTGCGGTTGCATGTCTTGCAAACTGGGGTGAAGAGAGGGGTGGAGCTGGCAACTGATCACCACCTGGTGGTGAGTCAGCCAGATGGTGGGGGAGGCTTCCAGTCAGGCCAGGCAGGCCAAAACGTGTAGTGAGGGTTTGCTGGGAGCACCTGGCAGAGTCCCCTGTCGAAAAGAGTTTCAACTCTCATCTCAGAGAGATCTTCAACCACGTCTCGGGGGAGGCGGGGGACATTGAGTCTGAATGAGCTCTGTTCCGCGCTTCCATTGTTGAAGCGGCTGACCGGAGTTGTGGCCGCAAGGTCGTTGGTGCCTGCCGGGGGGGTAATCCCAGAACTCGTTGATGGACACCAGCAATGAGGGAGGCCGTTAAGCTGAAGAAGGAGTCTTATCGGGCCTTTTTGGCCTGTGGGAATCTGGAGGCAGCTGGCATATACCTGCAGGTCAAGCGGGATGCGGCTTCGGCGGTTGCCGAAGCAAAAACTCGAGCATGGGAGGAGTTCAGACAGGCCATGGAGAGAGACTACCTGACGGCTTTGAAGGGGTTCTGGTCCATCATCCGGCATCTCAGGAGAGGGCAGCAGTGTTCCACCAACACTGTGTATGGTGTAGATGGGGGACTGCTGACCTCAACTGGGGACGTTGTAGGGCGGTGGCGGGAATACTTTGAAGACCTTCTCAATCCCACTGACATGCCTTCTAATGAGGAAACGGTGACTGAGGGACCGGGTGTGGGCTGTCCAATCACCACGGCCGAGGTCACCGAGGTAGTCAAGATGCTCCTCGATGGCAGGGCCCCGGGGTTGGATGAGATCCAACGGCCTTGGTTGACACCCCTCTGCAGCATTGCATAGACATTGGGGATGGTGCCCTTGGACTGGTCGACTGGGGTGTTGGTTTCCCTCTTTAGGAAGGGGAACCGGAGGATGTGTTCCAACTATAGGGGGATCACACTCCTCAGCCTCCCTGGTAAGGTCTATTCAGGGGTACTAGAGAGGAGGGATCGCCGGATAGTTGAATCCCGTCTGGAGGAGGAGCAGTGCTGTTTTTGTCCTTGCTGTGGAACAGTGGACCAGCTCTACACACTCTTCAGGTTCCTGGAGGCAGCATTGTAGTTCTCCCAACCAGTCTACATGTTTTTTGTGGACGTTCAGAAGGCGTTCGATCGTGTTCCCCGGGGAATCTTGTGGGGGGTGCTCCGGGAGTATGGAGTCCCGGACTCTCTTGTTAGTCCTGTCCGATCCCTGTACGACCGGTGCCAGAGTTTGGTCCTCATTGCTGGCTGTAAGTCTGATCGATTTCCCAGTGAGAGTTGGACTCCGCCAAGGCTGCCCTTTGTCATTTCTAGGCATAGCCGAGGTGTTGAGGGGGTCCAGTTTTGTGGGCTCAGGGTTGCATCTCTGCTTTTTGCAGATTATGTGGTTCTGTTGGCTTCATCGGGCCAGGATCTACAGCACTGACACGAGCGAGTGTGAAGCGGTCGGGGTGCAAATTACACCCATTCAAATCTGAGACAATGTTCCTCAGCCGGAAAACAGTGGAGTGCCCTCTTCAGGTCGCGAACGAGGTCCTGCACCAGGTGGAGGAGTTTAAGTATCTCGGGGTCTTGTTCACGAGTGAGGGAAGGATGGAGCGGTAGGTCGACAGGCGGATACGTACGGCGTCTGCAGTTATGCGGACGCTGCACCAGTCCGTCGTGGTGAAGAGGGAGCTGAACCAAAAGGCAAAGCTCTCGATTTACCGGTCGATCTACTTTCCCACCCTCACCTATAGTCATGAGCTGTGGTTCATGACCGAAAGAACGATATCGTGGATACAAGCGGCGGAAATTAATTTCCTCCGCAGGGGTGGCCGGGCTCTATATTAGAGATAGGGTGAGAAGCTCGGTCACCCGGGAGAGTCTCAAAGTAGAGCCAGCTGAGGTGGCTCAGGCACCTGGTCAGGATGCCCCCTGGACGCCTCCCTGGTGAGGTATTCCGGGCATGTCCAACCGGGAGGAGACCCAGGATGCGTTGGATAGACTATGTGTCCCGGCTCTCCTAAGAGCACCTCGGGATCCTCCCGGAGGAGCTGGTGGATGTGTCCAGGAAGAGGGAAGTCCGGGTTTCTCTGCTCGGGGTGCTGACCCCGCGACCCGACTCCGGAGAAGCGGCAAGAAGATGGATGGACATATATATATATATATATATATATATATATATATATATATATATATATATATATATATATATATATATATATATATATATATATATATATATATATATATATATATATATATATATATATATATATATATATATATATATATATATATATATATATATATATATATATATATATATATATATATATATATATAT
>JAVLVB010000727.1:50718-64439 GCA_032876305.1 Orestias chungarensis
CGGTATCCTGCGTTGAGCCTCCCGCTCACTTCCGCCACTCATTGCCGCTCGCACTCCCTCTTCACGACTGCCCTCTCCGAGTCACCGCTGGACCCAACCCCTACCTGTGTCACTTGCTTCCCTCAATAAACATCATAACCGTACCTTCTGAGTGTCTCTGCCTTTGTGGGTCTGAAAACCTAGAAACCCAGCATGACATGTATGATACAATAATTACAAAATGAGCCTGGCTGGAAATTCAGGTTGGAGCGATAGGACACTGCAACTAGGGTAACCAAAAACAGGGAAGGGGAGCCTGTTTTGGCTTTTAATGTGTTGGGGGGGATTCATTTCATAACTAGGCCAGATGTTGACATCCATTTCATAAACTGACTGAGCTCGGACCAACTCCATCGGAATTCCCCAAGGGTTAAGCCCACCTGGTGACGTCACAGCCACAGCCACGCATAAATAGCAGATTTTCCACTCCATCTTTGTTCTTTCTGCTGGTTGTTCACCCTGAGCAACGACTAAAGGGGATACTCTCCTTTAAACCTGTTGGGTAGTAAAAGGTTTAACCTCCTCATCCTGTTTCTCCCTGAGGAGAACAAAAGGAACTGATCAGCTCTGAACCACCACGTCTCGCTCTGTGGACCGGCTATTCCCGGACAAACGGACCGGGTTTTCCGGGTTTCCAGCTCCAAACCGGGCCCGAAATCAGGTGAAGACTTAAGTTTTATCAAAACCAGGTCTGGGTAAAGGTTATAGGTTAACACAATATAAATGCATGAATGTATTCTGCTTTACTTTTGTTACTGAACCTCAGAACTGTGAACGACTGCTTATGTGAAGAAGCTGCAGCTTCTTAGCTACGTGTATAGCCTGGTTTAAATGTGCTGCTAAGACACATCTGATTGGCTTGCCGTAAACACACTCTCCTTCAGTCCATCTTTCTCCACAAACACACACACACACACACACACACACACACACACACACACACACACACACACACACACACACACACACACACACACACACACACAAATTATTATTATATTCCACAGAGCTTAAAGAAACTTTGCCGGAGCTAGACCAGCTATTGTCTAGCTTCACACCTAAAGAAACCCAGGACGCTCTCTGGACCTCCTGGAATTTTATGACCTTTTGATGGTATCATGATCCATGTTGTTTTGTTGTTGTTCTTTGGTTCTGTGGTTATAAGGGTCCTTCTCTTTATTGTACCTAGTTTTATTAGTTTCATCTTGTTAATCTAGCACCACCATTGTTTGTATATTATCAATTAGTGTTAATTTTGTTCCTCTTTTGTTCATTGAACCCTCCTGTTTCCTCCTCGGTTTCTCTGTTTCCCTCAGCCTGAGTCCTTTATTATCACTTGCAACTGTTCTTATTATGTTTTCATCTCCTACACTGCTCCAATTCGTTCTTCTTAGTATGTAAGTCTGGTTCCTTCATTCACTCCCCGCTGGACGTTTTGGCTGTAAGTTAATTCATCTAGATAAAGAAATATGTATAATTCAAAGAGCAGAGTTTGTGTTTATTGCAGTGTATGAATCAGTATCTACCACTTATTTTACGATCACAGGCCTTCATGAGAGACTGAAGAGGTTTGGCTAATTATTTCCTTATTATCAGGTGGTGCCCCATTATTAAATATAAACTTCCATTATTAAGAATTATATTAATACATGTATTAATGAACCCCAAAATATGTATGAGTCATATATAATATATTGGTTCCAAGTGTGAAAGAAACCCCAACATAATAGTTCCCCGTGTTAGGCAAACTCCAACAAATGAAAGTGTCAGGCTTTCCAATCAATGACTTGAGCAGGGGTGGAATTGTGAGAATAAATAATTTATTGCGGGGAGGAATAATGAACAGAACATAAACTGCAACAAAGGCAAAGCAGAAACGGAACAGGAATAAGGCGGAACTGGAATTGGACGCGGGGACTACAAACATGAATAAATAAGACAATCGAAAATAAGATATCAGCATGAGAACATGGGGAGGGGAAATAAACTAACAGACTAATAATAACAATAATAATAATAATAATAATAAATAATAATCATAATCCTAATAAGAAACACGAGGAAAACAGGAGACAACGAAGGAGCTAAACAATGAGAAATAATTAATAAAACTAAGAAGGAAGCATGGGAAACTGGAGACTACAATGAAAAAAAACCCATAAGGAATAAACTAAGATGGGGAAACAGAGGAACAAGATGATGGGGGAGAGAGAACCAGCACAGAGAACCAGCGAGCAAGAGGGGGAAAGGCCTACTAGGAGATGGTGAGGAATCGGCAGGAGATGGGGCTGAGAGACGGGAGGAGAACAGACGATCTAGCGGTGAGAGAATGAATAAACCAGGCTTAAACACTGAAGGGGCAGGGGGTGGAGTGGTTAAGATGATGATGTTAGAAGATTGAGAACAGATAAGAATGATGATTGAAAACAGATGAGGAAACACACAAACACACGTAAACACACAGGGAGGAAGAGAGAATAGAGAGCGGAGGAAAAAACTAGAGAACAGAAACAAAAACAAAGACTCAATCAAACTAGAAAATAACCAAAAGAAAACAATAACTTAATAATATAAATAATGGTAATAACAACAAGACTGCTATATAGAACTGAACCAAACCAAAAACACAGATCATGACAGAAAGAGCACTTCTTTCTGAAATCTGATGTTTAAATAGATATAGAGCATAGAAATTTATTTATTACCTATAGTACTCACTGCCTTATGTATTGCAAAGAAAAATATTCTCCTCAACTGGAAAATAAGGGAGAACTTATCTATTAATCAGTTTAGGAACATTCTATTAGAAAAGTTTTGTATTCAAACAATGTCTGCCTCCTCAAAACATCATCTGACTGATGTCTGCAATCTCTGGTCTTCTCTAATTAGCTCCATCACTTAGCGGGATTGGTGGGTCATTGTCTCACTCCTTTAGGTTGCTGTAGAGTTGGCTTTGGGGGGATCTTGTTGTCGGGGGGCAGGAGTGTGTCTGGGTCCGGGACTTGGATGGCTCCCGGTTGGTGCACCGTGTATCTAGTCCAGATGTCTGCATTGGTGACCCGTGGGTGGTACTGCTGTGCAGTGGTGGATGGGGCCTGTGTGGGGCCCGGGGAGATGGCTGCCTGTCTTTTGCTGTGTCACTAAGTTGCCCGAGTGGGGCTTGTGAGGCAGAGCTGGGTCTCTGGTGCCCTGTGTGCCTCCGGTGCCTGGCTGTGGGGTTTGCCTGTGCCCCGGGGGTTTCGCATGGTGCTGGATCGCTGCCAGTTCCCGGCCTAGGCTGGGTACTCTGGGGTCTCTGTTAGGTCTGCAGGATACCACAGATTGTGGAGGTGGGGATGGGTGGGTTGGGGGTGTGTTCATCTCTTCCTTGCAGGGTGGTATCGGGGGAGCTGGAGGTGTGTGGTCCTAGGCCCATGTTCCCACCCAGAGTGAATGTAGTGAGAACCCCACCCCCATCTTCTTTTCTTCCCAGCCACCTCTAGGTTCACCGGTGGGTGGTCTCCTGGGCAGGTTGTGGCTCTCGGCATGGTCACGGCTGCCCTGGGTTGGGCGGACTTTGCCTCCGACTATCTGGTCCCATCATCCAGGGGCAGTGCCTCTGATCCCAGTCTTACACACCTTACTTCCCTCTCCTCCCTTGCTCTAGTCCACAACACTCATCCACAAACTTAGGGTCTTTGGGGGAGAGAAGGGGTTTCTGGAGTGGGTTGAAGTAGTCCTTTGCCCACTCCGTGAACCACTCTCCCACATTCTTAACTGCACATTAGTCACTATTACATACCAAAAAAAACACACACCACACACAGGGCAGTTGGGGTCAGGGGGCTTTGCTGCAGCTAGAGAGCGGGGATCACGTTGCCGGTTCTGCACGGCTCCCGGTTCCTTGCATTTCCTGACACTGATGGCCTGTGGTTGGGGTGGGGCTGGGGGGGAGCTCCATTGTCTGCAAACTGTGGCATGTTTCTCTCTTCATCCCTTCCCCTACTATTTTGTTTACATTCTAGTAATCAACATTTGGGGCCGGAGGGGGGAGGGGAAGGGTCTTCCTGTGCCCCTGTTTCCTGGGTGCTATCTGGGGTGGGGGGATTGGTCTGCGGGTTTGGGGCGGTAGAGACAGCGTCGGTGGGGGTGTTTCTTGTCCCGGGGGCCGCTGGGCTGCACCAGAGGCTGGTCCCCCGAAAACCTCACAACCCATGCATACCTTGAGTGACTGTGTGAGTGAGCGGGTGGGTGAGTGAGTGAGTAAGTGTGTGAGTGAGTGAGCATGTATGATTGTGTTTGAATGTGGATGGGGCTGGAGAGGGTGTCCCCTGCCTTCCCATGCTATTCCCATGTGGGAGGGGTTGTGTCCTGCCCCCTCCTTACCCTTCCTCACTGCTGTCCTCTGGGTGGGTGCGTGGTGTCCCTGCAGTGGGCCGTCTGGTGTCCTGGACCTTGTGCTTCCTCTGCTCACTCTGGGCTCACTCTCTGCATGCTCACGCGCAATCACACACTATAGAGATCACAACACTTTAACTCTGCCGATCTGTTTATTAATAACATTAAGTTCTTAAGCTCTTATTTATTTATTTGTTTTATGTGCCACATACATTGCTGTCTTTGCTCTGCTTTCCGCTAATTATATCTCGACAGGTATGAGTCATTGCCATTTCACAGTTTCCCAAGAATGCTGCAGGAGCGATCTGGTAGCAGCTAGTTTTTCGGATCCGTTGTTTTGTTTGTTTACTTGTTATTGAGTTTTGGTCTGTGTATATGTTCCCTTTCACTCTGTGCACGCCCCCCACACCCTTCAGTCATCTTTAGTTTTAGAATGTATATAACACCTCAGAAATCAATAAACAATTAAGCTTTGGGTTGCAAAAAAGGCGCTATATTTTTAAAGCTTCACTTGGAAAAGAAAATCTGTTAAGCACAACTATGGCAGCCAAAAACTCATTCTCCTAGCCATGATGCTGAACAGGACAACGCGGAAAATATTAACTAAAATAAATAAATTAAAACATATTTAAACTCTTCCTATTCCGACTCAACTGAGTGGGTTAGTGTGGTGGAATTAAAAGTTCATACTCGCTCCCAAAGAAGGGTCTAGAAGGAATAATGGATTTCATTGGATTAGTCCAATGTTACTTAAGGAAATCAATTACTGGGCTGTGATGGTTGATAAAAACTTGTTTATACTTTTGGGTAAAATATGCTAGCCTCAAGCTGGCCTGAAAATGTATTGACCCATCAGACATTTGACAGTTTTTTAGGATAATAGTCCAGGAATACTATTTTTGACATGTCCTTAGCTGCAAGTTGTCTGAATCCAACATTTAGATAGAACAACCTTCATGTCTGGTAACTCCGGGCGGATCTTCCTGTAAACTTAAGCTGTTTTTATGAGTTACTTATCAGCAGGAGTTTTTTTCCTGTTTAATCCCATTTTACAGGTCTTATCCATTGCAGTCACATCCCAGGGATAGTATTGGTGTAGTCTTTATATGTCAGAAATGTATCTACTTGTGAAAGTAACGGGAATTCTGTATACTTCACAACTGACTTCAGGAGGAAACACACAGATAAAGTTTAAAAAAAAATTAAATCTTTAAAAACTAGGTGCTCAATAGGTGTGATTTTAGGAAAAAGGTACTATTAACCTTGAAAGTAAAGAAAATACTATATAAATAATCAGATTTGAGGCTGGAGCGGTTTTCTATTCTTTATGTCTGCTGTTTTTTATTTTGGTTTGTTCTGTACTTCTGCTTTTTTGTGATTCTGCCTGCTCCATCTTTCGGTTCCTTTCCTGAACAGATTAATTATCTGCTATTTAACCTGCCCAGAAATAGTGTCAAAACTTTGTACTCCAACAAACTTGAGGTGACTAAGGAGGGACAATTTAACACAGATGAAATGTGGCTCTTTGTCCAACACAGCTTGATTTTAACACCCAAGGTGTCAAACACAGAACCGTTTATTTTAATAATTTCCATGTAAATGCGTTGAAACTAAACATTTCTCTTGTTATTAAACCAAACAAGACAAAAAAGTAGTGTAGAATTGTTCAAAACATATCCTGTTACGGCCATGTAATACCCAGGCAGGGAACAATTGCAGAAAATTAATATTGGTTGGAAAACTTTATTGCTATCAAACAATGAGAAAATCCAGGACATCACAAAGAAAATTATTACTTGAAGAGAGGATTATATTTGTATGATATATTGTTGGATACATGTGGATTATTCTTGCTGTTAATAATGTAGGTTTTCAAGAAGGGGAGTACATTAACAGAGCAAGAGGTTGACATGCGGTGGTGAGTGGTGTTTGTAATAATTCTGTTTGTGTTTTTCTCTCCAGGAGGTGAAGGGGGAAAATGTGGAGGTTGGATAAGCTTTGTGAATTTGGTTTTTGGATGTTGAGGAGTCCAGAAAGCTTGAAGCAGAGGAAAAGCTAAATGAGCTGTGAGGAGATTTGGAGTAGGTCCCTTTAAATTGCCAGCATACTCCAAGGACAGGAAGATAGAGGGCATAGATCCAGAAAAGATTTGAACAGAAAAGTTTTTTCTTAACTTTTATTTTTTATAAGGAGTATAACAAAAAGTGATAATCAAGAATCAAGAATCAGTTTATTTATATAGCGCCAATTTACAACAAAACCTATATAGGCTCCATATTTACACTGTAGACTGAATGTGTGCAGCCTCAAGTTCCTTTAGGGGTCTCTGTTTAAACTTTAAACACCAAATGTTGGTACTATTAAAAATATATAAAAAATATATTTACCCTTAAAATAAAATTTGCACCAGCACTTTGTGTGTGCGTATTGTTTTTATTTTTATAACTTACTTACATATTTATTTTAATGGCACCGGGGGGGCTGAATAAATACATTTGTAACCTCTCTGCATTTGGCCACGTCTTCCTCCAGTGCTTTTCTGTTTTAGCCCCGAGTCGCTTCTCCTCACTTCTTGCATGGCTTGCTGATTGCGCAAGCTGTCGGCACCAGACACACTCCACGCCCCCTTCCTCCAAAACCTGTGTGGTTGATACGGACGTCTTAATTGAAATAAACCAATAATCTTACCTTTCTTGCATGCTGCGGACAATATTAGGCCGGCGCTTCGGGAATACTCCCGGTTCTACCTATGGCCACTCTGCCCCTGCTTATAGCAAATTAGTTTATTAGGCAGAAATTGAAATCTGAATGAGAACACAGTTAAATGGCGTCACTGCAGGCAGATTTCATGAAAATGCACACTTTTTCTAATCTGTCTCCCCTCTGCTTTAATGCAGCATTTCTGTGGTCAGATTTGCCAAAAAATTAATGCAAATCAGGTTATGGCAGAAGCAAGCTTTTGAAAAGAGCACTGTTCCAGCTAATGGCCACTAAATCAGTTATACTGCGAGTGAAATAGAAGGAGAACCAGAGAAACCCACAAAAACCTGGAATGCTCATTGGCCTATATAAAGCTCTTGGGTGCTCATTCATGCATACAACATAATGCTGGGTGCTATAGCAAAAAAAAAAAAAGTGCACTATTGATTATTATTTCATATTATCCTTTATTGTTTATTATCACAGATTTTTGTTATCAAACTGCCAGGTTTAAATCATCTGTACTAATATAATAAGGAAACTTAAGATTAAATCCATTCTTCATTACCATATGAAGTAAATAAAAATGCAGTATATATTAGTTGAAAAAAAGGAAATCATAATCAGTTACTTCCTTTTGAAATGTTGCTCATACAGGGCCTTGGCCACAAAAGATCAAACAATTATTTTTGAGAGAAAACCAATTTTCTTTATCTTTAGAGTGTTGGACATTGTTACTTACAGAACTTTCCACAGAATTGCGATTGGCATTATGAGACCATCCCTGACCACTTTTAGTCTTTATCAATTTGTAGGCCCTTGGGAATGCTTTCAGCGTGTCCTGCCTTTTTGAAAAGAAGTGACCTATACCCCCATATGCCAATTCTGGGGAACTGCTCCCGATTTCAATGAGGAATTACAGAATTGTGTAGACCAACACAACCTACAAGATCCAGAGTTTAAAAAGGGTTGGGATTCTAAAGTGTTGTCTAGTGTATTATCAAAAACAACACTCAGGACCAGAACCCGTAGGAAGAGGGAGTCCACCCTCTTGTTTAGCAAGATGAACCCCGATGTATAGGTGGAAACAACTATGCCCACCCCAGCTCAGTGCCTCTAAGACTCCAGAGAGGAGAGAGTTCCCAACCCCTTTCCAGGATACTGGTTCCAGAGCCAGAGCTGTGCTTTGAGGTGAACCTGACTATTTCTAGCTGTAACCTTTTATACCTTGCACACTAACTCAAGCTCCTCTCCCACCAGAGAGGTGATATTCCAAGAGCCAAATTATGCAGCCGAGGAAACTTGTGGGTAAAATGTATTACATTGGATATCAATATACATTATATATTCCTTTTATCTAAACAATAAGTTAATTAAACAATACAATGACCACTCATAGCAGTGGCCAGCATGCCTTATTAGCCAGTCAGCTTACTGAAATCTGGTGCACAGATAGAGGGTTTTCAGGTTTTTTTTTGACACACCCAGATTTGAATGCCCTTTGATCCGTCCCCCCCACTTTTATTTAAAAAAAAAAGTCTGCTTTGTTAATCAAAAGATTACTTAAACATTTTTATTTATTGCATGTTAGTGCATGCTTTCAACAGCTCTGTTGTTGAGCTTGGCAGGCTGCGTCGTCGTCATCGTTGCCATGGTTACCCAAAACGAGTGTGACAGGCATCAATGGGACAGCTCCAAGCTCCCCATAACCTACCAACATGGCACCCATGATAAGGCCAGCCAAACCTAAAAGGTAGAAAACTATTGCATCCTTTTTTCAATAACCAAAAACTGTAAATAAACTGTGCCTTAAGTTATCCTATCACCTAGCAATTTTTTTGGTAGACTGTTCAAAGTAATGTCGCCGTGGAAGAAAAATGTTTTAACAGAGGAAGAGAGGTGCCAATTTCACGAGGGAGGGGGGAATCAACCTTTAGTCATTTATTTATTATCCATTAAATTGGCCATTGCAGCTTTCTGGAGTTGTTGGGGTCTTTTGGAAATGTGTATTTGAATCAGTGATTATGCCAAGCCTAATATTTTAAGATGTTACAGTTTGAATTCTGAGAAAAACGAACTGTCAGGCAAATATCACTGGTGCATACTAACGCTAGCGAAACTGCTAATGCTAGCAAAACTGCTAACGCTAGCAAAACTGCTAACGCTAGCGAAACTGCTAACGTAAGCATTTAAACTGTGAACTGTAAGTTTAATTACTAACACGCAGTCAGATATCATGACTTATATTAGCTGAACTGGACATGGTACTATACAATCATTTAGGCTAGCACAATGTGTTCAATTGAAGGTGAATCAGTGTTAGTGTTTAGCAGAATTGTGTTTTTGTCATAGAGACCTCAGTTAAATTGACTCCAAAGTCTGTTAGCTTGTTAATCTTGCCTTATAGACACAGTAAAGTAATATTTTTTTGTAATCCAGTGTGGCAGATCCACCAAGTACGGCTGGACAATCTGAACAGGAGAGACATTGACCAACATTATATTCAACAATATATTACCAGTTGGAATGTCAAGGGTTTGTCGCATGTCCTAAAAAGGGCTAAAGTGTTCTCTCACTTAAAGTCCTTATCAGCGGACATTGTATACCTTCAAGAAACACGCATAAGAACATGCAGGGAGGGGTTACTGAGATGCAGTTGGACAAACCTAATTTTTCAGTCCACCTTTTCAGGTAAAGCTCGAGGGGTGGCAGTTCTGATTCGTAGAACAGTTTCATTTATACATATTTCTATTGTTACTGACCCAAATGGCAAATTTATATTGGTAAGAGGCTATTTATATTCCTTTCATGTCACGCTTCTTAATGTTTATGGTCCTAATTTCGATGACCCAGGCTTCTGTAGAAAAATGTTTCATTTGCTTCCTGACCTGGCTGATACACATTTAATTTTAGGAGGGGATTTTAACTGCGTGCTTGACTCCTACCTGGATAGATCAGCTCAAACAAGACAACCACCCTCCTCCTCGTCTGTGGTTTTGAACACCCTCATTACCTCAACAAATCTGGTTGATGTCTGGAGACTGCAGCATCCGCTGGAGAGGGACTATTCCTTTTTTTCAAATATGCATATTAATATCTAATGTAATATCTTCCAAATACCATACACTTTTAATCTCGGACCATTCTCCAGTCTCACTGACTCTAAATGTTAACCATAAGAAACAACAATATTTCTGCTGCTTTCACCAATCTCTGCTATCAGAGGAGACATTCTGTAAATTCTTAGACAACAAAATTTCTAAATTTTTAGACACTAACGATACAAAAGATGTTACAGATACCTTTAAAGTTGTGATCAGGGGCCACATTATTTCTTTTGAAAAGTTCCTGAAAAATAAAAGGCGGAAACGCCTTGCAGGAACCAAATCTAAATTAGCACGCTTAGAATCTAACAACAAGTCCTCTTTTACTCTTTCATTTTACAAAACATTCTTGTACTAAAATATGAATATAACATTATTCTGTCCAGGCAGGTGATCAGCTGTTTAATATTAAGCAGAAGCACTTTGAGCTGAGTGATAAGCCCCATAAATTATTTGCTCGTCAGCTGCGGGGTTTACAAGCAAACAGGGCGATACATAACATTAAGTCCAAGGCAGGGAAAATTATAATTGAACCAAAAAGCATAAATTATTCCTTTAAGGAATATCATGAACAATTATACATGTCTAAAGCAAAAGGAAATATCTATAAACTGGCTCAAAGATCTAAACCTTCCGAAGATGAGTGAAGCCGCACGAGAGGCTCTAAACGCAGACATCACTGTGGAAGAGTTTGTTGATTTAATCAAATCATTTCCCAATGCCAAAACCCCAGGTCCACATGGGTTTGGAATTGAGCTCCCTAAAAGATATGCCAAGGAGATTGCTCCTCTCCTCCGTAGGATGTTCACTCACTCTCTTGATTCAGGTAAATTTCCTCCTAGTATGTATGAAGCTAATATATCATTACTACTTAAAGAAGGCAGGGAGGAGACAAAGCTTTCTTCATATCGTCCTATTTAATTATTAAATTCAGACATTAAAATATTCGCTAAAGTACTGGCAAATAGGCTAAATAAACATAATTCTTCAATTGTTCACCTGGACCAAACAGGCTTTGTCCCTAAAAGGTTTTTGTTTTTAATATCAGATGGTTAATGAACATTATGAATCATTAATATGACAGTAAGTTTAAGGGTACTGTTCTTTGGTTGGATGCTGAAAAGGCATTTGACCAACTGGAGTGACCTTACATTCTGACTGCACTTGAGGAGTTTGGGTTTGGTAGTAAAGGCAGAGCCCTTTCTACTACAGTGGGGAACCCGTCAGGGTTGCCCCCTTAATCCTCTACTTTTTGTGGTTGCTATGGAGCCCCTTGCCATTAGTATTAGAAAACACTCCTCAATCAAACCAATTCAATTGGGAAACATTGAACATCCCATTTCATTGTATGCTGATAATGTTGCTGTTTTTCTATCACATGCTGAGCAGTCAGTGCCAATTCTACTAGACCTTATTCAATCATTTTGTGAGATATCAGTTTCTACTATTAACTGGCAGAAGAGTGAATTTATATCATTAGATGCAAGCCTTACTTCCGAATTCTTAGATAAACTATTATTTAAGATAACTCACAAACCCAAATATCTTGGAGTTATTCTGCCAAAAGATCCCAAACTAATTTTCAAATGGAACTTTTTAGAAAAAGTGGGTAATCTCAGGAAAGATGTTGATAAATGGAGAACACTTCCACTCTCACCAAGATCTCCTACAAATAGTGGAGTAAATAATTTGATCGTTTTAAAGAGTTTGAAAATATGGAAACAAATTAAGATACACTGTAACCTACGGGAGACAGCAACTCATGCCCCAATTTACCGTAACCATGCTTTTCCCCATCACTATCGGATATATTATTAAAAAATTGGAGACTTAAAGGCCTTACTACACTGGAAAATTTGTATTTCAACCAAAAGTTTGCTTCTTTTGCGATGTTGAGGGAGTGTTTCTCTATTCCGGCTGCTGATTTTTTCAGATATTTGCAAATTAGAAATTATGTTCGAATTAACATTCCGAATTTCGTATATCTTCCGGAAGAAAGACATGTAAAATGCTGTTGGGCTCTCCGGAATCAAAACAAATATTTTCAAATTTTGTTGATATCTTTGTAGAGCGAATTAATTTTTCCATGGACTCATTGAGGGCTGTGTGGGAAGAAGTGCTGGGTTTACATATTGGGAATGAGGTTTGGGAGGGGGGTCTTGGGAGGATTCGGTCATGTTCTATCAATGTAAAGTACCAGTTAATTCAGGTCAAGGTGTTTCATAGACTTCACTATGCTAAAATTAATTGCACAGAATATTCCCCTCAATATCTTCAAAATGTGATAAATGTAAGTTAGCTGATGGCTCCCTGTCTCCTCTGTTCTGTTCATGTCCCAATCTCTTCCAGTGTCGGTGTGATATTTTCAATTTGATTTCCAAGTGCACATTTCATATTATTTAAGCTTCTGACCCACATGAACAGAGGACTGTCAGGAGATAAATTATAATGATTTTATTGATAAGGTTAGGGGAGGGATCCGGCAACAAGAGCAACGGACAACGGCAATGTTCGGCGGGACAACGGGAACAGCGGGACAGCGGGAAACGGCAGGAGACTTGGAGCACGACGTTGAAGACCGGAGACCTCTGAAGGTGAGGACATGGCAGGTGAGTTGTTGAACTATGGTGAGAGGAAAATAATGGAATGATCTTACTTGTGAAGGATGGATAGTTGACGCCAGGGAGGAGTGAGTGGTGAGTTCTCTTCAGCAGTGATCTGGTGGAGAAGTTGTCCAGGGGGCGTGTGCGGCAGATGGAGCTTAGCTGGAGCGGGAAGACCGAGCTGAGCCAAGAGGAGCGGGGAGAACAGATGGATGCGGCAAACCAGAGAGAGATCTTGAGAGGGATTGAGCACTGGAGATGACGGGAACCTGAGGTGAGCACAAGAGTTGTTAAGGGCATGGGAAGGCAGCAACAAAGTATCAAAGAATATTAACTCAAAAAGGCTAAAAAAGGCAATTGGAGAAAAAAATGGAAAAACGCTGGAGAAAAACACTAAAGCTAGAGATAAGGCAAAAAATACAACTACTACTCAAAATCTAGAGACTGGCACTGAGAACTAGGATTTACCAGGAGTAAACAAACACTCAGGCAAGAACTCAATCTGACAGCACATTGGTTCCAGACCCCCAGATTGCTTTGATTGGATAATCTGCATCACTTAGGAACTGTAGCACTTCAAATGTGGTGTATGGAATGTTAATAGCTAAGAAAGTAATATTGAGATTGTGGAAAACCGACAAGGTTCCTCAGTTTGAAATGTGGATAAGTGATTTTACTGAGATTCTTCATTTGGAGAAACTGCGGTATGATGTTGTGGTTCCACTAATAAGTTCCGTGGTATCTGGCAGCCGTTTTTGGACCATCTCTCAGTCTAGGGTTGACCCCGACGCTCGCTCAACCTCTTAGTATGCCAACCGTGCCTTTATTGACAGGTAGTACCATCCTAGAGTGTAAATGGTGTGTGTGTGTGTGTGTTTGTGTGTGTGTGTGTGTGGGG
>JAVLVB010000727.1:69108-80055 GCA_032876305.1 Orestias chungarensis
CTCATCATAGCACTGAGACAGCTCTCCTTAAAGTAACTAATGATATTCTCATGGCCTCAGACAATGGGCTCGTGTCTATTCTAGTTTTGTTAGATCTCAGTGCTGCTTTTGACACAGTCAAACACAATATCCTCATTGAGAGGCTCGAACACACTGTGGGGATCAAGGGAACAGCACTAGGCTGGTTTAAATCGTATTTTTGTCTGATAGATCCCAGTTTGTTCATCTAAATGACAATCTTTTCCGCATTGTAAGGTTACTTGTGGAGTTCCACAGGGTTCTGTAGTTGGCCCAATTCTATTTACTATATACATGCTCCCTATTGGTAAAATCATCAGACAGCAAGGTGTTAATTTCCACTGTTATGCTGATGATACACAACTGTATTTATCTATAAATCCGGATGAATCCAGTCAGTTTGGTAGATTACAGGCATGTCTAGAAATCATAATAAATGTGGATGACTATAAACTTTCTGCTCTTGAACTCTGAAAAGACAGAAGTTATTATCTTTGGACCAGAACCTCTAAAAAAGAAATTGCTTAGTCAGCCGCTTGACCTGGATAGAATCAGGTTGGCATTCACTGGAATTTTTATTCAAGTGTAAAGAAAATTCACCTTTTCATACTGCAGCCACCAGTTTATAATAATAATCTCTAAATAGATATTTTTGTATTTTAATGTAAAAATACTCAAATAGATATTGAACAAAACACTGCATGAATATTATCTGAAATATTAATATTATTCAACAGTGTTTGAAGAACATTTCAGAATGTCACAGGTTGACAGGTTAGTTTCTGTAAAATTCTGTAAAAGTGCTTTTTGCAGCGCAGCACAGACATTAAAATTGAAGTCCAATACCAAAAATTAAAAACAAATTTGTCCAACCACAAACTGTTACTCACTCTGACTGTCTTGTAAAAGCTGACATTAACCTCTTGCATATGAAATAGAATAGTACCACAAATGATGATTGGTTGTGTATCTATACACCAATACACCAACGTTTTCCGTGGGCATAATTATGATGAACTAAAGAAGTTAAAAGTTCTTAGAAATTTTACAAACAGTTAAAACATTGTCCAGACGTACCAGCACCGTCATCTTGTAGGATGGTGTAGATGGCAACAGATGCACCGTTCAACACTGGTTCCAAAATGTCTGTGTCCTGAAGAAAAATAAAGGGTTTATGAGAGCTAAGAAAAATGAAAGACAAAATATATTTCTACTGAAAAATGAACCAGCTATTTCCCAGCAGAAAAAAGGAGCGAGAGTTATGAACAACTGCAATCCTCATCATAAAATGATCTGGACTGCGCTGAGGTATATATTACCTTTTTAAAAATACTGTTATGATCCCAGTAGGGAAATTTGGTCTCAGGAGAGGATTTTGTTTAGTGCAGATTTTTAATTACCCATCTCTAGATTGACCAGAGAGCAGTGGGCTCCCATGTTTTGGTGTCTGGGTGCAGTTGCTGGGAGATGTTTGCTTAGGAAACCACAGTGGTTTGCTATAAATTTGGATTAACTCATACTTTAAAACATCTAATTGGAATTAGGAATTAGTTTTACTTGCTTTGGCTGTTTTGTACTCACCAAACACTTCATGAAAACATTTGTTGCATCTTCTATGAGGAAAACAGGCAGGCCCCTCAGTACTGCTGTCTTTGGGTGCGACACAATGTCGGATGTCTGAAGAGTATTCAATGTAAAACATGCATTTCAATTAGTATAGGCATCTAGTTTATTTATACACAATGAACAATCATAACTTTTATTAAGACATGGCACAGGTCAGATCCAGGCACAGGTAAAACAACAACACTACAACCATGTCAAGAACTTTATTTTTACAAGTTAAAATTGTGTTAAATCAAATACTGTCAAATGACAACTTAAAGCAATGACAGCTGAATTCAGGTTTTACTGACATGTTCACCAATGGGTTTTTGTTGAGACAACATATTTTTCTTTTTCTCTTATGAGAAAAGTTTATTCATATTTTATCAAAAAAGTCAGGCAAAGGAGCACTTCCCTCACCTGTCAAGTTTATCCAGAAAGTGACTTCCATCGTCTCACCAAGAGCTCGTTTCTCAGACTGATAGAGTTTCACCAGGTCGGGCACAAATTCATCAAGGAGGTCTTTGCTTGTGATCCAATTTAATTCTTCAGATATCTAAAGAAGATAAACAAAACATTGCCATTTGTTCAACAGAAAATTCTGGGGTAACGTCTTATGCAGCCAGCATCCTGTTAAATGCCTTATCATGTTATCATGTGAAAACTATTTCAAAAACCTCTCCTTAATATGTTTTTTGCACAGGTATGGTAATACCTTCTACAAAAGCTGCTTCAATACGCATATGATTCTGTTCCTAAAGTTCTCATGTCCCTAATGTTAGACACGTTCCTCACCTGCCTAATTTGATAAATAGAATTACTAAATAAAAATCTGAAGACAGTTCACACCTATAATATACGGCTGCAGACAAAGACCTATTTTCAGATTAATTTGTTGATTACATTACATTTGCCAATAATTTTGCCTACAGTTTTTTTATTTTTAAAAAAAGGTCTATGTCCAGGTTTTCATTCATTCAATCACTGTTCTCAACTCACCCATACTTAAGTAATGCCTGCATCTAATCCAGCACAAAACCAATTCTTAATGAGGAGAGAAGGAAGGTAAAATGAAATTTAATGAAGAAGAAGCATCCTTGAAGTCACCAACAGCTTTCCACCAATCACTCAGCACATCTGGATCCAGGAGAAGGAAGTCTATACAACTGTTTTCCAACAAGCTCATAGGACCTGAAATGTTCAATATACCAAGAATAAAGTCTTTTACAAATGAATGTCACCTCCACTGCATTCACAAAAATGGTCACAATCTTATGTAATTCTACGAGGCAACTGCATTGCCCAATATATAAAATCATGCCCGCCACATACTGTGTATCTTACAGGTGAATCATTTTAGATACACTGTCCAGATAAGGACACTTCTTTTGTATTTCATACTTAAGTGATGGATCCAATTCTGAAACCCTGACCAGCAACAGTTCTTTCAATTTGTAAACATAAAAGCTCTATTTCCCATAATTGTAATGTCCCATGACTGATCAGGCAATTTAAACTAACAAATAAAATCACCCTGGATATATCCAGGGTGATTTTGTCACACAGGGAGAAAAGTTTATATGACAAACGCCCATTGTAATTTATTTAAATATATGTTAGCAAATATGCAAGTTTCTTAGATCACTCAAATAATTAATCCTAATGCACTTAAAACGATTAATAAAAGCTTCAAGGCAGATCTCCATTATTACCCCTGCCCGCGTGGGAGTTTTTAGGTCAACGTTAACATTAAACTGAATACAAAAGGGGTAATAAGCTAATTTGCTTTAGCACGGCAGATGTGCAGGGAAAAGACCTGCAGTAAAAATAAAAAGCCTGTCTGAGATACAGTTATTTGGTGACGAAAGTCTGTATTCCAAAATAAACATTAATCAGTATTACATTACTTTTTGTGGTCGAACGAGCTAGGCCAATACTCAACTGCTTAAAAAAAGGCTAAAATAATCTTAGCATAGAAACAGGCAAAAGGCTGGGAATTAGGGACTTATAGAAAAGCATAATAATAATAACTCATTTAATTTTTATTACTGCTCATTTCATTAAAGAAAAAGTCAAACACACTGAGTTAGCTTACCTGCTTAGGGAAAATGGTTGCCAGCTCCCTTTTAAAGATTCTTCATTTGACATATAAAGCCCTCACTAATAAAGCTCCATCGTATATCGGAGATCTGATTACTCTTATGTCCCTAACAGAGTACTTTGCTCTCAGACTGCAGGTTTACTGTTGGTTCCTAGAATCTCTAAAAGCACAATGGGAGGCAGATCTTTCAGTTTATCAGGATCCTCTCCTGTGGAACCAGCTTCCAGCTTTAGTCCGTGAGGCAGACACCCTGTCTAGTTTCAAATCTAGGCTTAAATCCTTCCTGTTTGATAAAGTTTATAGTTAGGAAGAGGTAGAGAAGACAGCCTAATCAGGTTGGGGAGGAAATCAGTCTTGACAGACGGTTCTCCTTTGCTCTACCTTCTTCATGTCTCACTCTACAGGGTTAAGTTATTTAAGTTTTTCTATAGTTATGCTGCTATAGACTTAGACTGCTGGAGGACAATCTGACCACTTCTCTCTCTGCTACTTTTTTCCTTTGTCCAATCTACTTAGTTAACGTTATTTCAACCTTGTTAAACTTTTGTTTTCTCTTAGTGTTCTTCTCTCCATAGTAGCCACACCTGGGCTGGCGTTCTGTTAGCTGAGACAGCTTCTTGGATGAGAACATGGGCTGAGATGCTTCCAGTGACGTATTACAACTTCTGCTATAAACTCTATTATTTCAGTATCCTGTGCTTCTAATTTAGCTTTCTGTCTTTTCAAATCCCCAGTCGGTCGTGGGAAAGATGGCTGCTTGTACTGAGCCTGGTTCTGCTGGAGGTTTCTTCCTGTTAAAGGGGAGTTTTTCCTCTCCACTGTCGCCACATGCATGCTCAGTATGAGGGATTGCTGTAAAGTCAGCGACAACACAAGCCATTGTTTCTGCCTGCTGATTCCAGAGGAGTGAATGCTGCAAGTCAATGACTCCATGAATCTGCTGGGGTTCCTTAGATTGGAAACTTTTTCAAATTGATTAGTTTATGATGTATCTATGACTTTAATAGATTCTCTGTGAAGTGCTTTGAGACGATACCTGTTGTAAATTGGCGCTATATAGATAAACTGATTCTTGATTCTTTTGTCGAGAAAATGTCCAAACAGAAATCCGTAAGGTGAAAACAATTAAGTTTGGCCAAGTTTGGTGATTTTCTTCTGAGTTTCAGAACAAATAAAATTCTACAGACAAGTATCATTACCGCAAGTCTGCTCAGGTCCAGAATCAGAGGGTCTGTCTGGACTAGTTCAAACTTGTTCAGACCATGTCCACATGTGCATATACGGGGTTTCCCACTGGTTCCCAACTTAACACAAAAAATTTATTCAAAAGTTGAGAATCCTTGTTGTATTGTTCAGGAATTCTTGGTTAGGACAACAACGAGAAACCTTTGTGGGGCAGGCAAGTTTGTCTGGGCTGTAAATAAAAAGCTTTATTTCTGAGTCTGTTTAAGTTGAAAACTTGAATAAAATCAACAATTACTAGTTATCGTTTTTACAGTCTATAAAGAAAAAAAGAGCAAAATAATGCATCAAGAAAAAATTCCAAGGCCACAGATAGTGCTGACCAAAAAGAACTAAAGTGCCGTCTTACATTTACCTTTAACTTTTAAGAAAATTCTTTTTAAAAAATGAACTTCTTGGAAAATTTGCTTCTTCTTACAACTGGTGTATGACTTACAGCATTTCAGTAAAACAAGCAACTTATTCTGAATGATTTAGAAAAACACTTTAAAGTGGGGCATAACCAACCAAGTATTGTAGGCAATTACCAGTTTGGCTTCATAATCCTTTGCTCCAAACAAACTTAAGTAAAATTTGTATGATATTGATATGTGCTTAATTTTCATATTTTCTAATTTTCCGGGAATAGAACATACATCAATAAGTCTAAAGGTAGAAATGATTTTGATTTTGCTGACATCTGGCTATTTGTTTTGCCGACATCTTCTTTTTGTTGCCTTAGCACATTTTTATTTTGTCCGATTAAATTTGTCAGTCTGTTTGTCCTTTCACATAAGTTAGTTTTGTCTTCTAACAGTCAAAAGATGCTGAGTGACATGTTGTCTGTTATACTGATTGAGAGCCAATTCGAGTGCTTTTGCCAGTTAATTATTGGTGATGATGGATGAGTGTCTGGAGACCGTGCCCACACCCTCCATTTTCTCCGAGCTCATTGTATATCAAATAAATTTAACAGAAGGAATAGAAAAGCCACTACTTCATCAATGATAATTTGTACTCACCTGAAATGAATAATAGATCCACTGGGAGACAATTCTAAGTTAGTGAACAACACACAGATTACTGAAAAGATGAATGAACACACTTTGCAATTCATTCTCTAACAAAGCACTTTAAACTTTTTAAACAGGGGCATCAGGTGGCAACAGGTCCTGGTTGGGTTTCTATCCTGGCCTTTGTAAAATTACAGTGGGATCAGAAAGCTGCCTGGTGTCTGCAGGCTAATTAGACAGCTAGGGTTTCCAGTAGGTGCTCCCATTCAGGATGAACACCTTTGATGTACCCTGCTCCTCCTGAGTCCTAACCTTTGACTTAGCTTTAGCTCACACAGGTGGTACGATTAGACTTCAAAGGTCTGGAAGTTTTTCTTAATTGTTCTTTTATGAGAAGAATAATTATTTTTTGAGACTGTGAATTTTTTTGCACAACTGCAGAATTGCAGGTGTCCTCCTTAAAGGGAAGAAAAATAGACCCTATAGACTGGAATAAGAGTTGTGTTTAGACTTTGCATTAGTATGCATTGTGGCGAAGATTTATACGATCTGATAGGGTTAAACACACCCTTTCACATGTAGTATTGCAACCGATTCTGAATGATCAGACTTCTTTTACCACAATCCATGCACATAAACATTTAACCATGATAAAAGGTTTGTATTAGCTGAGCAGCCACATCAATACATCTGCAGGTGTTTCTGTAACATTAAATTAATTAATTTAAATCATATTTTTCTTACCAATTACAGTTGAAATCACCTAAACTAAATTTTCGTCAGATATTTTACCCAAAAACCTATGTTGTAGACATAGGGATACTAAACCCAAAATTGAACTGCGGCATGCCTTTGGAGCCACGTTTGAGGTGGTTGTCTGTGCTTTTCCTTTGGCTTATGGGGCCTCTTTAGATTATGTATGTTTTTGGTCTGTATTTTAGAAATCTTACATAGTACAGTATTAAATTATTATTCATTCCTGTTTTTCTTGGAAAATAGCTGTACAGCCTGATCTATTTTTCCAGTACTTTTATACATTTTGCTCTTTTGTTATGATGCGTAACCACAGCAACAGGGTGGTTTACAACAGGGAGCAGCTGATTAACATAGAAAAGCAGAAATAATAAGATAACTGAAGAGTTAAAAAGGAGCCGTCGTGGATGCAGAGCAGGATGAAAGAGGAGAGAAAGAAGGAGAAGGCGAAATTTCAGACCCTCCCTACCATCCATCATCATACGGCAATGTAAAATCCTTAGCTAACAAGTTGGATGAACTTCAATCCCTGGCAAGGACTCAGCAAGAGTATCGGGAATGCAGTATTTTGTGTTTTACTGCAAGATCATATCCCCGACTCCAACGTCTCTGTGGCGGGTTTCCTGATTATAAGAGTAGATCAGGATTTAAAGAGTAGCAAAAAAAGGAAAGGAGGAGGATTGGCAGTGCTTGTCAACAAAAGATGATGTCACCCAGGACATTTTACTGAGAATTGTCAATTCTGGAGTGCAGACATTGAACTACTGGCAGTAAGTTTGCATGCATATTATTTACATAGAAAGTTCACCAGTGTTGTTTTGGTGACTTGTTTTTCATTCCACCAATAGCCCTTGCTGATAATGCATGTGATGTCACCAGTTCTATATTTTCTTACATACAGACATAGCACCCAAATTCTTTTGTTGCAATATCTGGTGATTTTAATAACACCTCACTCTCTGCTACACTGCCAACATTTCAACAGTTTCTCAGCTGTTCTACCAGAGAAAACAAGACATTAGATTTATTCTCTTGTACTCTTGTCAACTACAGAAATACTCAGATGACTCTGCAGTTGTCGGTAGTATCAGAGATGGACAATAAGCTAAGTACAGAGAGCTACTGGAGTACTTTTTTTCATGGTGTGGGAACATTCATCTCATCTTGAATGTGAACAAAACAAAAGAGATGATTGTAGATTTCAGAAAAAACAGTGTCAGATCAACCCCTATTTCTATCATGGGAGAAAAATTAGAGATGGTTGAGGAGTAAAAATACCTCAATGTTTATCTGGACAGCAGACTGGACTGGAGACGCAACAGTAAAGCTGTCTACAAGAACGGATAGAGCAGACTTTTCTTGAGAAAGCTAAAATCCTTCAAGGCTTACAGCAAGATGTTGCAGATCTTCTATTAGTCTGTTGTTGAGTGTCATCTCGTCTGCCATCATCTCTTGGGGCAGCAGCGTCAGATCAAGGGACCTAAAAAAGGCTCAACAACCTGTTAAAGAAGGCTGGTTCTGTTCTGGGGAAAAATGTGGAATCTCATCACCAACTCATCGCCATCACAAACTACAACAACTCCTTAGTTAAATTAGATACTACGACAGCAATTAATTTCCCTTAAGGATTAATAAAATATTTTTGATTTTGATTTGGCTGTTGGCTTTAACGGAGGACCTCCTTGGCTTTTAATGATTTGACATGTGTTGGGGAGGTACCTTGACAGAATTATCGTCCTGGTTAATAATTTAACAGAAACCCTATGTCCTTTCCTGTCCTATTGAACTAGGAGGCAAACACAAACATTAAAAAGCCCATTTAAAAGTTATATTAATGTAGCAAATTATTATCTTTTATCAGTAATTTTTTGGATTCTGTGGAATGGTAGACATTTATATTCATGTTTCGTTCATATTTTCTTGTTTATTTTAATACTAGAAGTGTTTGCATATAATAAAAGGTATTCATGTTTCTTTTAATACTAGAAGTGTGTGCATATAACAAGAGCTATACATTTTCTGATAAGGCCTGCTGGATCCAGGTGGCCATGGGAAGCCGGCTATCAATCAGTTCCCAGCAGACAGAACCAAGTTAAAAAGATGTGAAGCCAGTTAGCAAAAAATACTCCCTTCCGTTAAAGGATGCTTCCAGGGAGCTAATTTACTCTTTTTTCTCTTTGTGCAGTTTAATCAAGGCCAGCGAGGAGCGGGAATACCGGTTTCTGAAACAGTTTGTGTAACTCACATGTGAATGTTTTCTGACTCTGTACACTCCTTAATTTTTAATAAATCACCCCGATGCGGGGGTTAGAGCTCAGACCCGATCTGGCCCTCCCTCTCTGCAGAGAGGAACTTGGACGATCCGCAAGATGTTTTTTGGCTGAGTAGGATCTGAGTTTATATCTTTTATTTGAACATTGTGAGAACCTGAATACGCTGTCCTGAGATCAACCAACCTGGGGAAGTCGAGGTGGACTTCAATCATTTGGGGGCTCGTTCCGGGATCTCAGGAGGAAAGCGAAGATTCGGCAACTGGGCTGATCACGAACAGACAACAGACATGGCTGCGCGCATAGTTTTAAAGGTAAGAGCAGAGCCTGTTTAAATCAAAATCTGCTATTGGCTTGAAACCAAAATAAACCATGTCTGAAGTCCTAGTAGTGTAAGCCTGTAAATTAAAGGGTCTGGCAATGTTCGTTGTTGTTGGAATTAGATTTAAAATCAGGGAGACGTATAGCCTTGGAATAAAATAGATTGAAGGGCGCTGTCCCTTAATTAGATAAAATAGATTTAAGGACGTTGTCCCGTGAATTACAGGAATAAAGATTCTCTGAGAGTGGCGCCTCCCACCGGTGATTTGACGAAGCATCGGGGAATCTGGGTTAGAGTCCCGCGGAACTGGGCAACCGTGAATTAGATTAGATTCTCTGAGAGTGGCGACTTCCTCCACTATTTGACGAAATATCGGTAAGTTGGGTTAGAGTCCCGGGGAACTGGGGAACCCCGAGTTAATATAGGCCAAACGGTGACTAGTGCGGAAGTAAGAGTCTGATAAGACGTGAATGGTGATCCCTCTACGTTTGGAAACGGCGGGACGGCTCTGGATACTATGTGAAATAGACACAAGTTCGGTGAATTAGAGTCACCAAGGCCGTCAGCTAAAGTACACTCGGTATGGACGCATGAATGAATGTTTGTATGAGTGATAATTATCTCCGCCTGGCTCTGAACAATTGAAATATGATAGCTCAGCTTCGGTGTCAGAAGCGGCAGATGATGAGCAAAACATCACCAAACGTGTAAAATTCTGGTGTCTGTGTACACTGCAGTGTGCGCTTGGAACTCACACTGACACGCTGCTGACTGAAGTTTGAGCTTGGCCAGAATTTAGTTAAAACCTAACCTGATCTCGAGATAAAATCAAGCTTTAGAAACCACTATTACATAAATGGTCTGACTCCGTAATATACAGACCAGTTAGTAACCTGATCTCGGGATAAAGATCGGGTACTTAGAAAAACAATTATTAATATTAAATCAGATTCCGCAGACAATCACACTCACATGAACTGTTCCTCGTCAGACGTTTAATCACCTTTGATAATATTTACATGAGCTGACGTGCTACAGACCTATAGAATAAAATATATAACACTTAGTTAAAGGCAAACTATAAAATGGAAGGTGAATTTGACCGAGAAAAAGATGATAATGGCTGGGGTTTGTGGCGGACGATCGCAGCGCAATTGGATCACATGGAGGCTGTAATTAAAGCTGCGGCAGAAAGTTATAGCAAAGATGAGAATGTCATGATGTGTGTTTTGTTTGGTTCCGTTTCCTCCCTGTGTCTCGTCACTCCGCCTTCATTCACAGCTGTCTGCAATAATTCACTCCTCCTCTCCACCAATCACACCCCGGTTCCACACTATTTAAGCCACATGCAATCATGCACTCACCGCTGGATCGCCTGTTGTTTTCCCCTGCTATTCCTCGTTGCTCCTAGCCTTGCCTCTATTGTTCCTCGTTGCTCCTAGCCTTGCCCCTGTGGTTCCTCGTTGCTTCTAGCCTTGCCCCTGTGGTTCCTCGTTGCTTCTAGCCTTGCCCCTGTTAGTCCTCTTTGCCTCTAGCCTTGCCTCCTCGTCTTTCCCCGTTAGCACCCATTACTCCTAGCCGTCCCTGCATTCATCCACCTCTGGTTATTCCCTGTTGTCTTCCCTTGGTCCTCCTCTGATGTCC
>JAVLVB010000727.1:95105-121835 GCA_032876305.1 Orestias chungarensis
GGACGCCGACTGGAAGCACGAAGACTCGGAGGTCGTCCCGGAGGACGCCGACAGGAAGCACGAAGACTCGGAGGTCGTCCCGGAGGACGCCGACAGGAAGCACGAAGACTCGGAGGTCGTACCCGGAGGATGCTGACAGGAAGCACGAAGACTTGGAGGTCGTCCCGGAGGATGCCGACAGGAAGCACGAAGACTTGGAGGTCGTCCCGGAGGATGCCGACAGGAAGCACGAAGACTTGGAGGACGTCCCGGAGGACGGCGACAGGAAGCACGAAGACTTGGAGGTCGTCCCGGAGGACGCCGACTGGAAGCACGAAGACTTGGAGGTCGTCCCGCAGGACGCCGACAGGAAGCACGAAGACTCGGAGTTCGTCCCGGAGGACGTCGACAGGAAGCACGAAGACTCGGAGGTCGTCCCGGAGGACGCCGACTTGAACCCCAAAGATCTGGAGGTCGCACAGCAGGACGACTACAGGAACCAAAAAGATCTGGGGGTCGCCCGGCAGGACGACGACTTGAACCCCGAAGATCTGGAGGTCGCCGGGAAGGACAACGACTGGAACCACGAAGATCTGAAGGACGTCTGGCTGGACGGCGACTAGAGAGCGCTCTCGATAACGACCGCAGACGGCGGCAACAGAGCGCTCCCGATGGAGGACGCAGACCCTCCGAAACAGCACAAGCCCGAGGCAGGCCACACCGGACCTCCTCGGAAGACACAGGACCCGGAGGCGGATTGCACCGGACCACCTCAAAGAACACAGGAGAGAGAGGCTCCTCCTGGGGTGAAAGCTCTCTGGCAGGCTCCCCCTGGAGCACAGACTCCGGCAGGTTCCCCCTGGAGAGACAGGCAGGTCGCACTGGACCCCCTCCAGAGACACTGGAGAGAGAGGCGGGTCCTGGGACGAGGACTCTGCCTCTGGATCCTCCAGGGACGAGAGCTCTGCTTCTGGCACCTCCTGGGGCAAAGGCTCTCTGGCAGGCTCTCCCTGGAGCACAGACTCTCCGGCAGGCTCCCCCTGGAGCGACACAGGAGAGAGAGGCGGGTCCCACTGGACCCCCTCGACAGACACATAAGAGAGAGGCGGGTCGCACTGGACCCCCTCGAGAGACACAGGAGACACAGGAGACAAAGGCGGGTTCCACTGGACCCCGTCGAGGAACACAGAAGAGAGAGGCGGGTCGCCCTGGACCCCCTCGAGAGAAAGAGGAGAGAGGCGGGTGGCCCTGGACCCCCTCGAGAGACACAGGAGACAAAGGCGGGTCGCACTGGACCCCCTCGAGAGACACAGGAGACAGAGGCGGGTCGCACTGGACCCCCTCGAGGAACACAGGAGAGAGAGGCGAGTCGCACGGGACCCCCTCGAGAAACACAGGAGAGAGAGGTGGTTCGCACGGGACCCCCTCGAGAGACACAGAAGAGAGAGGCGGGTCGCACTGGACCCCGTCGAGAGACACAGGAGAGAGAAGCGGGTCACACTGGACCCTCTGGAGCGAGAGCTCTGCCGCTGGCTCCCCCTGGAGCGAGGGCTCTGCCGCTGGCTCCCCCTGGAGCGAGAGCTCTGCCGCTGGCTCCCCCTGGAGCGAGAGCTCTGCTGCTGGCTCCCCCTGGAACACAGACTCTCCGGCAGGCTCCTCCTGGAGCACAGACTCTCTGGCAGGCTCCTCCTGGAACGAGGGCCTGGGAGGCTGGAAAGCTGGCGATGGAGAAACTGAAAGGGGAGACAGAGTAGAAAGAGGGGAAGGAGAGGCTGCTCTTGCCGCTAAGCCCTTGTTCCTGGTTATAAGGGCACGTCCAAAATAAAAAAGGGAGTCAGAAATAATGTTGTGCATGTCAGGGTCGTCTTGAAAGGCGTAAAAAGCAGAGATGAAATCAAAATCCTCTGTCAGAGGACCTAAATAGGGGCAGTCATAAATTATATCTGTTGATGGGTTTCTGGCTCTAAGGGCGCGGTTAAATATATTTAGGGTGTCACTGATTATGTCTGTCATGTCTGGGTCATCACGGAAAGCAGAAAAAACCGGGGTGAAGTCACAATCTTTAGTGAAGGGACCTAAATAGGGGCAGTCATAAATAATATCGGTAGGGGGCGGTGAAGTGACAGGAGACGAAGAGGAACAGGAGACTGGAGGCAAAGAAAACGACACGGAAGTGAAAATGAGCTCGGAGCTCACCGGTGTTGAGCCCCCGCCCCCGGCTGAAAACTCCAAGAAAGCCAGGACGTCGGAGAGCGCAACCACCGGTGAGCGGCGTTGGTTACGGCGGGAGGAACGAGAAAGCATGACGGAAGGCGGAAGGCACAAGTGCGGGAGTAAACCGGATGGGGATGTGAATCTCTGCTCGAGTCGATCTTGGCTGGATCGTACTGTCAGGGAACGTTTAAATGACTCGAGCGGAGGTGGAAGTGAGTGAATAATAATTCATTGTAGGGGATGAATTATGAACACAAACACGAAACGGAACCATACAGGGAACTACAGAGACGTAAACAAAACCGGAAGCGGAGGCGGAACTACAAAATGTAAACAAAGCGGAGACTTGAACGAGACGCGGGAACTACAAACGTTAACATACACAATGACACAGATAAACAAACCCAACTAATGAATACGGGAAGGGAGGAAATAAACTAACACAATGAGAACAATAAACAATAAACAATCACAACGCGGACGATGTATGGGAAACCGGGGACTACAGGAAGTGAGACGCAGAAAACAAATAACAGTCAAACACAGGATGAGATCAGGGGAGCTAACCAACATGAAGAGCCAGAACAGAGAACATTAGCAAGCAAGAGACTTACCGGAGACATGGGAGCGAGAAACTCTGAAGCGAGAGGAGAAAGACCTCAGGATGGACAACAAGGAAAGACAACAGACGATCCAGCGGTGAGTGAGAGAATGAGACAGGCTTATATACTGTGAAGCAGGAGGTGGAGCAGTGGAGGAGATAACCGGATGATTGGTAACAGCTGTAAATGATAATGAGTGAAGACACACATACACACACAGGAAGAAACAGAGAACAGGGGAGTGGAGGAACAAACTAGAGAACATAACCAAATACTAAAGATAATAATAATAATAATAAAACAAGACACCTGTACATGAACTAAACAAAGCAAAAACTAAATATAAATGAAAACAACAACAAACTGAACCAAACCAAAACCTAGATCCTGACACATGGTTTAAATTACAATTTAAGCCCTTAAGCCCACTTTAGCTAAAATAAGTTTTCTAATCTTTTTAACGAAATAATTTGGTCCCAGCGGACACTGACAACTGGCAGGTACCTCTTCCGGAATTTTCTAGTTGAAGATTTGTCATTTAAATTAACGCTCCATCAGGATCCATCAGACTAATAACATCCAAACCAGCCTTGTGCTGTTACCTTGATCCCTACAGTGTAGTCAAGCCTTTCTACGCCGATTTTGTGATCGACTGTGTCAAAAGCAGCACCGAGATCTAACAGAACTAGAATAGACACACGTCCATTGTCTGAGGCCACGAGAATATCATTAGTGACTTTAAGGAAAGCTGTCTCAGTGCCATGATGAGCTCTAAAACCTGACTTAAATTTAAATTTCAAAACCCATGTACACTCTTATAACACAACAAAGTGATTTAGCACTATCTATATAAATTGCAGGCAATGCCTGCAATGAGATTATGCTTGGCTCTGCTGCCTGAGCCATCGGATGTCTTCGGACGTCATGCCTTGCCGTCGCCGTCTAGTCCTCTGGGCGGATCTCGGACTTGTCGGAGGCTCTTCTCTCTCCTCAAATAAAAATGACAGATCATCCCCATCGTTGTCAACGTCAATGCTCTCTGGCTCCAAGTCGCGCTCCGCCCCGTCTTCCTCAGCTGCCTCCAGCTTGAAGAAGCGCTCCACTGCCTTCCTCCACATTCATCAATCGCCTCATTGTTTTATCTCACAAAACCAAAAAAACTCTAACACAAGACACTACACTAGATAACTACACAATAACTAAACACTCAAAATACCCAAATAACACAAACTACTGAACCATTAGAACTTAATATCACTCTATCTGTCTTTGTGTCGCACCGCTGTCCATCCCACAAATTTTCATTTTCCCGTAGCAACCAAATGCCGCAGTTTGCAGTTATGAGTTTTGATTGATTATTGCGGTGCATCTTTCCACCAATAGGACAGGGGTTGTCGTGGGGGTTCCTTTGTCTCTGTGAAAAGCTAATTTTTCCTGTATCTATGAGACACCCACACACACTGAACACACACCGAACATGACAAAAATATTTAGAAAAAATATGATGTAAATACTTTTTTCAGAACTTACTATCAGCACAATTTAAAAACTGTTATATAGCTTGAGGGTCCCCACTTACTACACAAGTTGAAACAGTGACTCATCGACGTTGCATTTTGCTGCCATATTTAGTTTGCGTCCTAAATTTGACGCTCCGATGATTCACTGGACTCCAGAGGTTTAAAAGCCTTTGGTACATATCCATTCACTATTGACAGAATAATGCAATACAAAATGAGGACATTACAGTACAAACAAGAGCCTGAATGGCCATGAGATTAAATAGCTGTCCTCCAATTTTACTCTCTTTGATACTGAAGAAATTAAAGATAGAATGGTTATTTAAAAGTTGTAACAGCAGAATTTCAACCGACACAGCTTAGATTAATTAAATACGGATTTACCGAAAAAAAACCAAAATCCTACAAATACAAAAACAAATAGTCAAACCAAAAATACAAAATACAAGGCAGAACTCATGGTAGGTATTTAGAAATGTAATATTTACCGTGAGAGCAGACAGGTTTAGGGGTCAGGCGTGATCAAATCCAAAAAGAAAAACAAGGTCAATCTCCCAAATAATAGAAATCATTCTTGCCCTCTGTGTCAAGAGGTGATAACAGGCTTGTTATATAGTCAGGAAAACAGGTGGACCTAGTGTAAAAAGTTGGGTGTGGGTGGAGCAGGATGGATGCAGACATGAATGTTAACACTAGAAGTCCCAGAGAGGGGTCACTTAACATTTCTACCTTTGGAACCCAGAGACGGGTCGAATGACCTGAAGGATTTTAGCTAACATCCTATAATCACCGTCTTTTGTTCTGTAAATAAGGCCATTACTGTCGCACCACAGGAAGTTGTTGTTTTCCATTGAGTTTAGCCATTTAGTTTCTAGTTAGTTCTATTCAGTTTACTGTATTTGATAATATAAAGACTATACATATTGTATTTAGTTTAGTTTAATTTGAGCAAAAAAGCACTGAAACAATGAATCATTTTTTATATATTTTAAATAGAGAATTAGAAATTTTAGAGCAAGGTACAGCTGTGAGTAATGACCAGAAGCATTTGTGTCTAAGTCAAGAGGACTGAAATTTCAGTGTGAAAAATATACAAAAAAACAACTGTTATTTGATTCCATGCTTTTTATTTTTTGTTATAAAAAAAATAAAAAAAATACAATGAATAAAACAATTCCACACATATTTACAATAGGCTGCAGTGGGGGGCTGCATGTGTGTGTGTGAGTGGCATTTCAGCACTCACTCAGCAGTCTGTCTGCACTGTCGGACATACCTGGCACTGCCTAGGTATGTCCCTTGTACAGTTGCCACACGTGTTTTTGTAGCAGTCAACACATCTCTCAGTTGCACAATTGTTCGTGCATCGATGGTTGACTTGACACTTCGCCCTTTTGCCAGGGCTGGGTGTGGAAGGTTGTTGCTGAAGGAGTTTCTCCTTGCGTGCCTTCTTTTCACTCACATGAGAGTCACCTAACTCTTTTGCAAGCTCAACCAAGAAGTCCACCTGTCTCTCCTGCACCCCAGTGCATGCCTGATAAAGAACATGCGCATTTAGTGCTGCCATGTCAATCATGTTGTAGAACACGGCGACTGGCCATCTCCGTGTTCCTGCGCGCACGCTGTACTCCCGCACCATTTGGTCCATTACATCCACACCGCACTTTGTATGGATGTATTGTGTGACCGTGTTTGGCTTCCTTTTGTTGGTATCCTCAGTCTCAACCACGCTGTGCATGCTGCTGAGAAGGTAGACAGCCTTCTTTCGTTTGGGTGCTTACACTGTCAGTGTGGCACCAATGGTTGAAAACACCTGAGTGGTGAATTCAGTGCAGTCCATCTGTCTAGTGGATTGAGGAATTTCCCGACGACTCTTGTTGACTGTGCCGAGGATTGTGGTTTTCCGGCTAAGCAGTCGTTGTGCAAGTGACAATAATGTAAAGAAATTGTACCTGGTTACAGTTCTGCCCTTGTCCATGAATGGTTCCATCAGCCTCATCACTACAGTTTCGGACAGTCTCTCCCCGCTGGGACGACTGGGGTCTTTGCCAAGATATGGGAGGACATTACAGATGTACTTTTATTTCAAGTCGCAAGCCACCCAAAACTTGATGCCAAACTTGACTGGTTTTGTTGCAATGTATTGCAGAAAACAGCAGCGAGTCTTTGACGGGAAAAGCTGTTCATCAATAGTGATGTGTCAACCAGGGTTGTAGGATGCGAAGCAGTTGGTGACAAACGATCTCCACACATCGGAGATTGCAGCAAATTTATCGGTCTCCGCAAGCTCACTGCGTGTGAACATATCATCAAAGCGTAGGTGTTGCACGATGTCTTGGAAGCGGTTTCGGGCCATAGTTGCAATGATCCTTGGGTTTGCCAGGTTTGCTGACCAGCTGTCACGTAGTGATGGAACCTTGGTCACCCCCCGCAAGATAATGACTGAAATAAATGCCATTAGTTCCGGGAGATCCATGAACCAATCCACCTGCTCCGTGTGATGTGCATGTTGAGTAGTCCATTCTTGAATGCTACGAAGCATGTCAAGAGTGATAAAACAGGAAGCTCTGAAGGCGACTCCGGACACTTTGTCTGGCCTTAGCCCTGGGCTCGCTACCTGTAGGGTACGGTTCTATTGGGGTGAAATGCAGACGTTTCCCCACTTGTACTTCACGCCACACTGTGCCATCTTTTGCGGTCTCTGTCGGCTCACTCGTCAACAGAGCTCTCTTTTTTGGTAGAGGAGGAGTCTCCTCATCTGCAAGATAAATAATTTCAAATTAACATTTTGTTTTGGTTCTAAATAAAAAAGATAGTCAGGGAATAAAAATAGGTAATTTGAAAAATCTAACCTTAAGACAGCTCAGAGTCCGAATCCGGTTGAAGGACTTTGTCTTCTCCATCTGAGTCACAAGGGTTGGTTTTGCTCAGGATCAGTTCCAATGCCTGTTGAGTGGTGACCCTTCTCTGCATTTTGTTTCTTGTGAACAAAATAGGTGAAGCAGTCACCTATTTTTCCCCCACAGCACAAAAGGCTGCATGCAAATTTGCTAAGGTGTTAGCAACTTTATGCATATCCCCTGCACAACAATGCAGCTGGGGGGTGGGCAGACACACTCAGGAGCAGCTAACATTCTTTTGCTGACACTCTTTTAAGATCTTTGTTGAGGTGGATCAACACAATTCATTTGATTTGTTTTTTAATATATATAATAGTTGCATTCTAATAGTAATTATGATATATAATACTTTAATTATAATATTAAATATATAATAGTTTAACTTTAATACTAAAAATATAATTTATAATAGTTTTATTATAATAGTAAATATATAATATATAATAGTTGTATATAAAAGTTGTCTGTCATTTTGAACCCACTTCTTTCACATCTTTCTTTTAAAGAAAAACATAACTAAATTCTCTACTCCCCCCTGCAGATTCCTCAGGCAACGGCCACATTCACAAATGAGAGGATGCTAATTGGAGCTATCAAAGTCTTCAGTTCGGACTAAGGGTCATTTGACCCTCTTTTGGGACTTCAGGGGGGAGCTCGAAATTTCTGGGACTTCTACCACCAGCCTAGCTGGAACATTACAGAAGTAGTTAAATCGAGAGAGCATGTATGGAACTGCATTAGGATCTGGAGCTGATGCGGTCCTTGCCAATCTTGCATACCTCACCCCATCTGTGTGGGCTGATTTCTATTTCATACTCTGGTGAATAAAGTTGAGGCATGTCAGATGGAAGCGTAACATCTTTATGATGTCGATCATCTATGCAGTACTTTTCCATGTTTTTCCAGTTCAGCCTTCAACACTGATAGACTCCCATTCTTCTCTTTTGTAAACAGCCTCTTTACGAAGTTATAGGGATCTTTTTAGAAGTGTGATCTTTTTCGCTCCTTCATTGTATGTTTTTTACAGCTCTCTTTTGTGTTGTTATAAGCCAACTTGGGCTCTTATGCTGCAACAAGTTTATTCCCTCCTTCCCATCCTCCATTAAATTTTTGGCTGCCTCCTCTCCTTAATTGGGCAATCTATTTCTTTCTGCCTTGTGGATTTAGTGGGTACTGGTTAAGTAGATTGTATGCCCTTAACCACCTCAAACCATTCCACTTCATAAGTATATATTACATCGCCCATTCTGTCTAGTTTCTTAATGGTAATCCCTCTGATCTTTTCTATACAAAAGGGCCCGTGTAGGACAATTACGGTCTCTAAAAACGTCAAGTGGAGCAACAGAAATGTGTGATTGATGGGCAGATGTGTTTAGAATTGGCTAGAAAAGTTAATACGAGAGAGCGTGGAGCTAACAGATGCTAATAGACACACGCGTACGATAGCAGGAGCAAGAGCCAAATGATTATGTGAAGGTTTTATTACAGCTACGTTAAAAGCCTCTGGTAAAGCAAAGCATTGAGTTGGCTTTCATGAAGATCAAGCCAGAGAAGTCCAGAAGTATGTCCATTTTCAAGGGGGAACTGGCAGACCATCGTTTCAACATTGGCATGGAACCTAATCCAACCGTTTCTGAGAAGCCGGTGAAGAGGAAAGGTCTTGCTCTGATGCCACTCTCAAAAAACAAATAGCAGCTAAATAAGCCCAGGCAGAAGATGGCAAGTGGTTTGGAAAACATCAAAATACCTTACTTCCTGGCAAGCTAAAGCTTTGGTACAGGCAGTATTGACTACTTCCCAAAGGCCTTGAAAACTGCTGTCATTAAGCCTCTCCTAAAGAAGAGCAGTCTGGATGCCACAGTACTGAACAACTATCTGCCCATATCAAACCTGCCATTTAGGAAAAGTGCTGGAAAAAGTTGTATACCAACAGCTGAGTGACTTTCTCCTGTCTAACAATGTGTTTGATGTTTTCCAGTCAGGCTTTAGGCCCCACTAGAGCACTGAGACAGCTCTGATCAAGGTGACAAACGACATCCGCCTAAACTCAGATGCAGGCAAAGTCTCTGTCCTAGTTCTGCTGGACCTGAACGCCGCCTTTGATACAGTTGACCATGTGATTTTATTACAGAGGTTAAAAGACTGGGTGGGAATCACGGGTATGGCTCTAAACTGGTTTAAGTCCTACCTGCAGGACAGGTGTTACTTTATTCAAATTGGGAACTGCGTCTCCGACCGAATGGGTGTGACCTGTGGGGTTCCCCAGGTGCCGATCCTGGGACTCCTTTTATTCAATCTGTACATGCTTCGATTGGGCCAGCTAATACACAACCATGATGTGTCCTACCACAACTATGCTGATGACACTCAGATCTACGTGTCGCTGACAGAAGGAGAACATGGGCCTGTTGATTTATTGTGTCACTGTACTGAACAGATCAGTCTGTGGATGCAGAACAACTTCCTCCAATTAAACTCAGACACAACTGAAATCATTGTCTGTGACCCACAGAAACAAAGAGAAAGTGTCATTAGTTACCTTCTGACGCTCTCTCTGGAACCTAAACATCAGGTCAGAAATCTTGGGGTAATACTCGATTCTGACCTGAACTTCAACAGCCACATTAAATCAGTAACATCAGCAGCCTTTTACCATCTTAAAAACATTTCCAGGATCGGAGGAATAGTCTCTAAACCAGACCTAGAAAAACTTATCCATGCTTTTATCTCTAGCAGGTTAGACTACTGTAACCGCTTGCTCACTGGGCTTTCTAAACGGGCCTTAAGACAGCTTCAGAACATCCAGAATGCTGCTGCTCAAGTTCTGACCAAAACCAGGAAATATGACCACATTATTCCAGTGCTCAAGTCTGTGCACTGGCTTCTTGTCAATCAAGAATAGATTTTAAAACAGCCTTGCTTGTGTACAAGTCTCTTCATGTTTTAGCCCCGAAGTACATATCTGACATGTTAATAAACTCTCCTCACTTGGACTGAGCTCTTCCATCTGCAACTGGGTCCTGGACTTCCTGACCAACAGGCCACAGTCTGTGAGGATTCAAAACATCTTCTCCCCCACCATCACCTTCAGCACTGAGTGCCCTCAGGGCTGTGGGCTGAGCCCCCTCCTGTTCACACTGCTCACATATGACTGCTCGCCTATCCACCCAGGCTGTTATCTTGTGAAGTTTGCGGACGACACAGCAGTGGTTGGATGTATCAAAGACAGGGATGAGTCCAGCTACAGGCAGGAGGTGGAACACCTGGAGGGTTGGTGCAGAGAGAACAACCTCTGCATCAATGTAAAGAAGACCAAGGAGATGATTGTGGACTTCAGAAGATGCAAGCCTGCCCACCTCCCCGTGCACATGGGAGTATCTGCGGTGGAAGTGGTCAACAGCTACAGGTACTTGGGTGTACACCTGAGTAACAACCTCACCTGGAGCAACAACACTTCTATTCTGGTCAGGAAGGCACACCAGCGGCTCTACTTCCTCAGGAGGTTGAGAAGAGCTGGACTCGGGTGCTCAGTTCTCACCTCCTTCTACAGATGTGTGGTGGAGAGCGTCTTGTGCTCCAGCATCAACGTCTGGCATGGAAGCTGCTCTGCTGCAGACAGGAAAGCTCTGCAGAGAGTGGTGAAGGCTGCACAGAGAACTGTTGGAATCAGCCTCCCCAGCACCACAGACATTTACACCTCCAGATGCAGAAAGAGTACCTCCGGCATCAGGAAGGACCCCACACACCCAGCACACTCACTTTTTGTCCCGCTCCCCTCAGGCAGGAGGCTGCGGAGCATCAAGTGTAAAACCACCAGACTGAGAAACTGCTTCATTCCTGAAGCTGTGAGACTCTCAAACACACGCAAGGACAGTTAGAAATGAAAAACACTTTCGCATTTACCCGGCACTGTTCACTTTAATATCACACTTTAAAATGTCACTTTAAAATGTCAATAAATATGTCATTTGCACTCCGAATTTTCATTGCTGCTATGTCCGAAGTCCCATATCATAGATTCTGTGTCCATATTGTAGATTATGTGTAGTTAAATCGTATTTCTCGCATAGTTCTTTATATTTTATTATACTATTTGCACTCCGAATTGTCATTGTTGCTATGTCCAAAGTCCCATATTGTAGATTCTGTGTTCAATCCTATTCTTGCATAGGTCTTATAATTTATTATAGTAGTTAAAATTGCTATCAGGGTGTAAACTGGACCGGGGGATTAGAATTTCGTCCCACCTCATGTACCACATGTGATGTGATGACAAATAAAATTCCTTGATTCCTTGATTCCTTGATTCCTCGATGTTAGAGCCATATGAACCAGCCAGGACTCTGAGAACCTCAGGTAGTGGCCTCCTGCTGATGCCCAGAGTCAGGACCAAACAAGGGGAGGCTCCATTCCAGTTTTATGCTCCGAAACTCTGGAACAGTCTTCCTGAAGAGGTTAGACAGGTTTCAACTCTGCCGTTGTTCAAATCCAGGCTGAAAACAGCCTTATTTAACTGTGCATATAACAACTGAGTACTATTATTATTATTTTATTTTAATTTTATTTCTTTTAAATTCAAAGCTGATTTTATTGTTTCATTTTCTGATCTTATTTCATATGTAAAGCACTTTGAATTGTCTTGTACACGAAAATGTGCTATACAAATAAACTTGCCTTGCCTTGCCTACTTCCACTTATTATGTGGCCATTAACCCTCAATAAAGTTCCCACCTCAAAGGTGGAAAAGCTGAAGAAGCTGGTCAGCTCATACGTGAGGATGGGCTTGTTTGTCTGAGGTTTCTGTGTAAGAGGTTGTGTGCATTTAACTTGTAGCAGATCTCTCATCAGTTGGATCATCCTCAGTCAAAAGAGTGTAGGAGAACTTCAAGCGGGGCAGATTAGAATGTTTACTGAGGAGGAGATAGTAGCTAGAACATCAGATTTCATAAAACGCAGTTTGGTGTGGATATTTGTACATGTGTAGATTTATGTATAAAGTATTTTAAAAGTATAACAAAAAACTTAAGATAGTATCTTAATTAAGCCTGTTGTAGTAAATTAGGCAGATAAGCATGGGGACAAAACTGTTACACATGAGATTGAAAAAGGACTGGCAGTGGATGGCAATTATTGCTACATAGACACTGTTGTCTCGACTGAGCAACACTGAAACACAAACTTTGAGAAGGACTACAACAAGAACAGGTGTGTCATGGGTAATGTAGTTTTAATAAGGTCACGGACCATAAACAGTCATACCAGTATGATTCATACCAAGATTCACGTGATCCATTTGCAGCATAAACTGCCCCCAGACTGGTCATCGGGAGGAAGTGGAGTCCATCAGTTGCAACTGAGCAGGCAAATGCAACACTCAGGGACATTGTGGGTCAAGTGCAGAAGGGGAGGAGTTGTCTTGGCCTTGGGGCCAGCTTACCAGCATGGAGCAAGGCTACTCCATCAAAGGGCCGTAAGTTGGTGCTCCAGCAGGTATGGCAGGAACAGCAAGCAAAAATGTGTGCTCAAGCTATAGCGCAGGCAAATCAAGGCCAGTGGATGTCATGGGAAGGAGAGAAGAGGAAAATTTGTTTTGATGAGCTGAGAGAGATGGGGGCATTCAAGGCTAGCTTTACCATCGGGGCTGCTTATGATGTACTACTTTCTCCCACAAACCTAAGCCAATGGTATGGCGAGGACCCTACTTTCCCTATTTGTCCAAATCTAGTAACACTGAAGCAAATCTTGTTGGGCTACAAGACTAGCTTTAATCATGGCCATTACACCTGGTGACACAACCAGGTGCTTAAATGTCTTTCAACAGTTTTTTAAAGTTGACGAGCATTTATCAATGCCCTTCCACCCTTGACATCACACTGGGGTGAAATAGCATTTGTCTGGGACGGAAAAGGTCAAGCAAGCCTCATCACCAGATATTGGGCAGTTAAGTAGTGCACAGGACTGGAATATTCTACAAGACATGGGCCAGAAGCTCTATTTCTGAGCTGAGATTGCATCTACCAACCTCATGTGCTGTGGTCAGCCTCATTCAAGCTGGTTTACATACTCAAGCTCACTTTACAATGGGAGAATACAGTGGATGAGGCTAATGAGCAAAAGAAGCTGAGGTACACTGAGCTGGCAGCCAAAGTCCAACAACAAGGCTGGAAAGCAAAGGTAGCCATGTGGTAGTGGGCTGCAGAGGGTTTTTAGCCATATCAACTTCTAGGCTTTTAAGGGAGTCAAAGGGTTGCTGAGGAAGGTTGCTGTTGACAAAGAGAAAAGACTTCACCTTGGCCCTCAGTTGAGTTATGGCGACTCTGGGGTGAACCTGGGAAACTGGGGTTCATTTCTGAACCCTTTGTAGGTGTTGTGGGCCTATCAGCAAAACACCTATGAAGGATTGTGTCCACTACGACTCTACTTGCTGTTCAAATCTTAGTTTTAAGTTATTTATGATGGTTTTCAAAAATCTCCTATTATTTTTATTTGTTTTACAGCTTTTTGGTACCAAGCTAGTCACCATTTTTTTCTTACCTTTTTTTGTTGATGCATTTAGCAGACGCTTTTGTCCAAAACTGCTAACAAAATAAGCCACTAATGCTGTTGGTGTATGTCCTGGGTTAAAACCTAGGCCCCAGTTCAAAAGTCAGGTTACTTTCCAATTGAACTATTCAGCCGCCTTTGTTAAAAAAAGCCAAAATAAATTCTTTTTAGTCATCATTCTTCAGTAAATTACCTAAGTTTTCCTATAATGTCAAGGAAGTTTTTGGATGCTAATAGTTATTGTAACTCCTCCCTGGGCTGCCACCTTATTGTGGTGGAGGAGTTTGAGTGTCCCAATTATCCTAGAAACTATGTGTTCAGGGTCTTTATGCCCCTGGTAGAGTCACCCAAAGCAAACTGGTCCTAGGTGAGGGATCAGACAAAGTGCAGCTCAAAAGACCCCTTATGATAAGAAATACAAATGGATCCGATGTTCCCTCGCCAAGGACGCGGGTCACCAGGTCCCCACTCTGGAGCCAGGCCTGGAGATGGGGCATGATGGTGAGCGCCTGGTGACGGACTTTCACCCATAAAGCCCAGTCGGGCATAGCCTGAAGAGGAGACGTGTGTTCCCCTTCAGATCGGTCAGGTGGCGGCATCCATAGTCAACGAGGACGGAGAGTAGAATAGATCCTGGTTATGTAAAATGGCATGAAGGAGAAGATGAGGCTGGAGGGGATTAGTTCTCTGGTTGTCTGTAGCCTTGTGTTCTTGGAGGGACCCACTCGGTGGCCTTCTCCTTCCTACGAAGTGGAAAGACAGCAATAAAGTGATTGGGGTTACCACAGTGGTGACACTCTCTAGACTACATCATCCTTTGCCGTTCCTCCGGTGTGAGCCTGGTTTTAGCTGCGTGCGTTCCGGTCCAGGTGGTGAGGACCTTCGGGGCTCAAAAAAAGTCCTGGGGCTTTGTTCAGCTGGTGGAGGAGGAGGTTGACTAGCTATGGGAGCCTGACTAGCCCCGCGTTTCGCCTCAGTTTGTTCATTCCCTTGCCGCGCCGTTTATTTATTGGTTTACAGTTGCTTGTTCCTGTCATTATTCGTTCCTTAAATAAATGTTTTATCTTCGCGCAATCTCTGCTGTGGTCAATTTTGTATCAGATGTCCGTGACATATAAATAAACTGACTTTAATTGAATGTTACCTTTCATGCGTGTACTCGTGATTTTGAGCTGGAGATAGGCGTTCTGGCTGGTTTTGTTGTTTTTCTCCTTCTGTTTTCCACCAGGGGCATTCTGAAGGCTACTGGCTTGCTGGAGCTGCTGAACTGGCAGCACCTTGGCCACAGGCAGAGTTCAAAGAAGCCTGGCTGCAGTCATTCAGTGCCTGGTTTTTAACCTAGCGCTGTTCTTCCTCGCCTCTCTTTGTCTCTCCCGAATGGTAGGGTTTGTGCAAGCTGTCTTACCTGTTTGGCTCATTGTGTCCCTTGTAATCCTCTCCCGTGTCTTTGCATCCCAGGTCAAACCCTCGTTGGATAATCCTCTTTTTCAAAGAAGACTCACAAGCCATTTACACACAGAGGAACTTCAAGAAATAAAAACCCAGACTGAAGCCGTTCCTTGTGCTTCACCAATTCCTCAGTGATTACCTGTCCGCTACAAAATCCATCTCCGCAGCCTCAACTAACAGTGAATGCCCCAACCTGCAAACAACAATGAAGACAACAACATTGTACCTATGATTTTAATTACTTGTCTTGTAAAGTGCCTTGAGACAACATCTGTTGTAAATTGGTGCTATATAAATAAACTGATTCTTGATTCTTGATTGCCATAACCCAGAGCCCTCCAGATCCGGTCATCTCTCCCTGGTGGTAAACATCAACATCCAAGTAAGCCACACCAATACAATAATAATCACTTACCTAGACTCCCCTGTATGTCCTTTCTGTGCTTCCGGTTCCTCATGTCCACTATTTCACACCCTTGGTTTTCCGAGTTCCGAGCTGACGCCGTTCCCAGTGCACATTCATACAACCTTTGTGAATAACCTTACTTTTACTGATCATTGTCCTATTTGCTTCTTTTTGTGGGTCAGAGCCTAAAATGAAAATCATGTCAGAATTACAAGTGGTGCTCAACAATCAGGTAATGTTTAAAGGCAAGAAAAAAATTTGGGGTGCTATAATGAGTTTTTTTAGCAAATGGTAATTATCTTTTTATCAGCTTGAGTTAAGATGTCAGTTTGAATAATATTTCGTCTTTTTTCTCTGTGGGTCCTGTGTCTTCTTTTTACATTGTTTTTCAGGTGTTTGTGTTTGAATTTACAGTTTAACAACATGCTTGAGCTCACCTGGCATCAGATCGACCAAAATATTTTTAGATACTTTAAGCAGCACATAAAACATATCGGAGTGAATGTGGCTGCATGCAATATTATATGACTGCATCCAACACTGTCCAACCAAGATTGAACTGGGTCTTATTGATTGGAACTACGGAAAAAAAAAACTTTACAGGAATGTAATGGGTCAGAACAGAAAAATGGTGGCAAACTAATGCACACCTGTTTTGAGAAATATCAATTGAAAATTGATTATATTTGCTCAGGTCATCTGAATCGGATGTGAGTTTGTGACCCAAAGACAAAAGTAGCTGTAGGTGGCAAAGATTTTTTTTCATTCAAAGTTCTTAATTTAATGTGGAAGTTTAAAACCCTTTTATGTCTATATCAGTGCCCGTATTGTTTTTATCAACCGCTTTCTAAAGTTCTTTTTATGTTTGGCTTTTATCTTCCAGTTAAACAAACTTTTACTGAACAGTGGTTACCTTCCATGTTTGCGTTTTCTAGGGTTCAACATAGGAACTTGATGTCACGTCTAAAGAAATATGTGCCTCAGATAACAAAGAAAAATGTATCAAGCCTTGAATGTATGATTTGATTATGTTGTTTTTGCTGGCAAAATAGTATTTTCAAAAGTAGTTTCATTTTATTCATCTTTTCTCATTGTTACATGAATATTCTGGTTTCATCAGACAACCAAAATTGATCACATATACAAAACAGTTGTAAATGTGGTCATCTAAATGCAGCTTCAATAAGCAGGGGAACTGAAGGAAATCAGTTGAGTTTTGTAAAGGGTCAGAAATGCATATCTGTTTCAGGATGTTCACGCACTAAGTGATACTTTTTTTCCTTTGAATTGTTCCAATTTTCCATGAAAACATGTGAACTATTCTACGCTTCATCTCTGAGATCTGTTTTGGGGTGATTTGACTTCTTAAAAGAGAAGATTGCATCTTAAAAAAATAACATGTGGCCTTAAAGTACATTTTAACCCCAACCTAAAACCTTAAAAAATAACCCGAAATATGTGCTAGCAAAATCTGCATCAAAATAATCTGTTTGTATTGTGAGTATACAGAAGTTTGCAGATTACATTTCCCGGAGTTCCTCTGAATAGGTCAAATTTCTGTGGAGGCACAAACTCTCAAGGGCACAAACTGTGAATAAGCCTGGTATTTTTCATCAGAAGGTAATTAAGCTTCACCTAGCAGGGAAGGAATTTCTTTCGTCAAAGCTTTTTTGTCACAAAAACTTACATAACAGAAATGGGTTTTCTATGTTTAATCTTAGAAATAAATGAAAAGAGACAAAAAAAATTATAAATCAAACTTTTAGAGTGAATCTTAATTCAGCTTTGTAAATTGTGGAATGTTCATTCTGCTTCACTGCACAATACTGAGATGGCCCACTCACTGTTTCTTTAGAAGGTTTTGAAATCTTCAATAAACAACTTTTTATATCATAAAGGAATATATGCAAATATAAACCAAATACCTGAAAAACAAAATGCAGTAGTGTGGTAAAAAGGATCTGATCACAGTAATAAAAAAAAGGGTTTTGTCATATTCATATGACAGCAAACGTAGAAAGTGTAGAAATGTCCTGCGTGGCTGTTCAGAAGTACAAAGTATGTCGCTGGCAGGCGTTCTGCTGCAGCATGTCCCTGTGGTAAGCTGGCGGAAATATGCCCAGATGAAGTGTCATCCCTTCTCATGGACGTGTCACTCAAAGCACAGACTCTATTCTCCATGCTGCCTCTTCATATTAGACTACTGATCACACAGACTGACCCTTCCCGCAATACTACACAAATCAACACATTGAAGCAATACACAAATTATCACGTTATTGACTGTACTTACAATACTATAAGAGTTTTCCTTTTACATAAAATCTGATTTTGAGCTGCTATGGGGTTACCAGATCACACATTTTAAACAAAAAGTGTTTTTTTAGGGTCAGGAACAACGGTTATTCAATTGTAATTTGTCTGCAGCCTCTACAAAAATGTTTATCCTGTGTCAGTGCCATGATCCCGGTTGTCTTATGTTGTTTGTTTTTGAGTTATTAGTTTATGTATTTTAGGTTCTGATTAGTTTACGTTTTCTGTTATTTCTTAGGTTCAGCATATGTTTTCCTTTATTGTTTTTCTGGCAGTTCTGTTATTTATTATTAGTTTTAGCATTTTGTTTTGTTGTATTTTCCTTCCCCTGGTCTCTGTCTCTCTCCCTCTCTCTCCGTGTTTTCCTTCAGCTTGAGTTCCCTCATTATCACTCGCACCTGTTTCGAATTATCTGTTCATATTCTCCACTGCTCCACCTCCTGCTCCTAAGTATTTAAGCCTGGTTCACTCATTCACTCACCGCTGGATTGTACATTGCCTTACTGTACCTTTTGTTTTACCCCTGTTCTCCCTCCTCGCACCAGTCATCCCTCCCAGTAAGTTCCCCCTTCTGCTCAGCTCATTATTTCTCATGGCAGTCAGAATGTTAGAGCACTTAAAAATTCAAGAATATGAGAATGTTTCTTGTAACATTCTATTAAATAAGTCACCATTTCACAACTTCAAAGAAATGTATGCTATATGAAAAAATAAATGCATTACATGTATCGTACAATGTTTAGATGTGAATAATACATGAGAACAAAAAGTAACACAAACTGACTCTAAGCATGAAAATACATTTACAACACATTATGTTTCTTTTTTCAGTAGTTAATTTCCAGGTTGAATCCTGCCTACTGGCGTGCTTTGTCTTTATGATGCTGTTTTCTAATAATCATTGATCATTGACACGTCCAGATTTTTTACAATCTGGACATATTTACCAGCTTAACTGGATTTTATTTATGGGCATCAAATATGTGGACCAATGGTACGTTGATCGCAGCTGTTTAAAATTTTTTTTATTCATTTTGAAAAGCATATTTAATTCACTATTGTTTTAGAGAATAATTCAGATTGTTGCTATATTCCTAAGGTGAAAGAAGGAAATGTTAGAGACCTGTTTAATATGGGAATTGAAATATATATCCTCATAAAAAATAACACCAAGATTTTTTACATTGTCAATTTTATGTTACCCAGTTTAAGGGGTTGAATATGTCATGATCCGTGTTTTTGGTTCGGTCCAGTTCATTATTATTTAAATGTGTTATCATTATTTATATTTAGTTATTGTTTTGTTTAGGTGATTTTCTAGTTGGGTTGAGTCTTTGTTTTCTCCCTCCCTGTTTGCTCTCTCTTTCTCCCTGTGTCATGATCTGTGTTTTGTTCTCTGTTAGTTTGCTGTTTTGTTTGTTGTAGTTGCTTTGTTTTACTTTGTTATCATTAGTTATTCATTTTTTTAGGTTATTTTCTATTTTGGTTTAGTATTTGTTTTTGTTCTTTTCTCTGTTCTCTAGTTCTGTTCCTACTCTCTCTGTGGTTTCCCTCATCATTATCACTCACATCTGTTTGTAATCATCCAGTCATCATCTCCACCACTCCACTTCCTGCTCCTCAGTATTTAAGCCTGATTATCTCATTCACTCACCGCTGGATCGCCTGATTTCATTCCTCGTCTCTCTGCGTCATCTCTAGCTTGTTCCTCCACGTCTCCCAGTAAGCCTTTTTGCCTCTTGCTCGCTGTATTCTCTGTCCTGGCTCTTCTCCATCGTTATTCTCCCCTGGTCCCGTCCTGGTATTTACTTTGGTTTTTGTTTTCTTGTAGTCTCTGGTTTCCCGTGCTTCCTCCCCCATCTTTTCTCCCCTGTTTCCTGTCTCAGTTTATCTCCTCCGTTGTGATTATTATTAATATTATTATTATTATTGTTGTTATTTCGTCTGTTAGTTTATTTCCCCTTCCCGTGTTCTTATGCTGGTTTGTTTATTACGATTGTTTTATTTATTCACAATTGTAGTTTCCGCGTCTCGCTTCAGTTCTCTGTTTTGTTTACGTTTGTAGTCCCGCGTCCCGCTACTGTTTGTTTATGTTCCATGTCTCAGTTGTTTCCTGTTTATGTTCCATTTATTTTCATTATTCTTTACCCAAAATAAATTATTTATTCTCTCAATTCCACCTCTGCTCGAGTCCTTGATCACAACCTGACATAAAAAGCATTTTCTTTTATAGAGGTTCTGCTCCAAAGAACACTTTTGTCATTCCAGAGTTCAAGAGGAGAAAGTTTAAAGTCTTCCAAATTTTTAGGTTTTCTATACGTGCCGTAATCTACCATGCCGTAATCTACCAAACTGACTGGATTCATCAGGATTTATGGATAAATACAGTGGAAATTAACACCATGCTGTTTGATAATTTTACCAATAGGGAGCATGTATATAGTAAATAGAATTGGGCCAAGTACAGAACCTTGTTGTACACCACTAATCTTACAATCCGGAGAAGATTTGTCATTTAGATCAACAAACTGGGATCTATCAGACAAATATGATTTAAACCACCCTAGTGCTGTTCCCTTGATCCCCACAGTGATTTCGAGCCTTTCTAGAAGCCCGCTGTTTTCGAGAAAAAATAGGACTCCTCTAAAAGTGAAGGCCGCCATTTCTTCTCCAATTTCTTGGTATTTCCCTTCAAGGTACGAAGTTCTGAATTAAACCAGGTAACCAATCTCCTATGAGTAATCACTTTCCGTTTTATGGGGGCTACGTTGTCTATTGCAATACGCAATGAAGACGTAATACTATGAACAATAGCATCAATTTGTGTAGGGAATGAAATTAAATCGCTGCCCACCACTGCTTTTCTGTGAGATACTGAATAAATTAAAGGTGGAATGGATTTTTTGAAAGTTATAACAGCAATGTGTCATGATCCGTTTTTTGGTGTGGTTCAGTTTGTTGCTGTTTTCATTATTTATATTTAGTTATTGCTTTGTTTGGGTTATTTTGTAGTTTAGTTAAGTTTTGTTAGTGTTCTCTAGTTTGTTCCTTCACTCTCTGTTCTCTCTTTTTTCCTGTGTGTGTGTTCCCTCATCTGTTTTCAATCATCATTCACATCTGTTCTCAATCATCTAATCATCTTCTCCACCAATCCAACCCCGGTTCCTCCATACTTAAGCCACATTCATTCATTCACTCACCGTTGGATCGTCTGCTGATATCCCTCCTTGTCTCTCTGCGTCATCTCCTGTAGATTCATTCACGCCTTCTGTAAGCCTCCTCTCCTGCTCGCTGAGTTCTCTGTCCTGGCTCCGTCCGGTAGTTCACTTTTGGTTACTTTCCGGGTCTCAGTTCCTGTAGTCTCCGGTTTTCCCATGCTTCTCCCCCTCGTGATTACTATTGTTGTTATTTTGTCTGTTTATTTACCCCTTCCCGTGTTCTTTAGGAGGTTTGTTTATTTTTATTGTTTGTGTTTATTTACGTTTGTAGTTCCCGCGTCTCGCTTCAGTTTTCCGCTTTGTTTATGTTTGTATTCCCGCGTCCCACTTCCGTTCTCCGTTTATTTACGTTCCGCAATGTTCCGTTTATGTTCATTATTCTTCCACAAAAATAAATATTTATTCTCTCAATTCAACCTCTGCTCGAGTCATTTATTACAACGTGACAGAACGATACATTCAGATAGACTCGAGCAGAGCTTAACTATCTCCGATCCGTACTTCGGCACTTCCGCCTTCCGTCATGCCCTCTTCTCGATCGTCCCGCCGCAAGAAACGCCGCTCACCGGTGGTTGTGCTCACCGACGCCCTGGCTTTTTCGGAGTTTTCAGCCAGGGGTGGGGGCTCAACACCGGTGAGCTCCGAGCCTGTCTTTACTTCCGTGTTGTGTTCTTCGCCTCTAGTCCCCTGTTCCTCTTCGTCTCCCGTCTCTTCACCGCCCTCTACTATTTATGACTGCCCCTATTTAGGTCCCCTCCCAGAAGATTTTGATTTCACCCCGTTTTTTTCTGTTTTCCGTCACGACCTGGACATGACAGACATCATTTATGATTAATTTTTTCGGTTCAGACACACACTTCGTGTAATCAATCTAGCCCAAAAAGTTAGAAACAGAGACTTAGCGGCAAGAGCAGCCCCTCTTTCCCCTCCGCACCCTCCACCAGTTCCATCATCAGCTTCCCAGCCTCTCGATCCTCCACAAGTAACAGAGGACAAACTCTGGGGCTTCTTTTATGGGGACAGGGAGGATTTGTTCCCCTGTAGTAAGCCCCAATTTGAGCTTTTTGGAGTGGACCTCCAGCGTCCTGAGGTAGTTGCTAGAGAGGATCTCCAGCCTCTGAGGCCCTAACTCCAGGAGGAGCCTGCCAGAGAGTTTGTGCTCCAGGAGGAGCCTGCCAGAGAGTTTGTGCTCCAGGAGGAGCCTGCCAGAGAGTTTGTGCTCCAGGAGGAGCCTGCTACAGGGTCTGAGCCTCAGACTGGCCTTCCACCTCCAGAGACAGCTGTTAATCAGCTGCCTCCTGACAGAGGATTTGAGCCGGTTACCGAGGGGGTCCGGCGCAGCCCGCCTCCAGCTCCTACTATTACGGAGGGTCTGCGGTCTTCGTCGGGAGCGCTCTGTGGCCGTCGTCTGCGGCCTTTTTCGAGACTGCTTTGTTGCCGCCGTCTGTAGTCATCGTCCTGCCGGACGACATCCAAGTCTTCTTGCCTCTAGTCGTCGTCCTACCGGACGCCCTTCAAGTCTTCGTCCTTCTAGTCGTCGTCCTGCCGTACGCCCTCCAAGTCTTCGTGCCTCTAGTCGTCGTCCTGCCGGACGCCCCCAAGTCTTCGTGACTCTAGTCGTCGTCCTGCCGGACGCCCTCCAGGCGTTCGTGCCTCTAGTCGTCTACCTGCCGGACACCCTCCAAGTCTTTGTGCCTCTAGTCTTCATCCTGCCGGGCAGCCTCCGGATCTTCGGGGTTCCTGCCGTTGTCCTGTAGGATGGCCTCCGGATCTTCGTGCCTCTCGTAGTCGTCCTCCCAGATGACCTCCTAGTCTTCGGGCCTCCTGTCGTCGTCCTCCTCCCGGACGACCTCCAAGTCTTCGTGCCTCCTGTCGTCGTCGTCCTCCTGGACAATCTCCAAGTCTTCGTGCCTCCTGTCGTCGTCCTCCGGGACGATCTCCGGATCTTCGTGCCTCCTTTCGTCGTCCTGCCGGACGCCCTCCGAGTCTTCGTGCCTCTAGTCGTCATCCTGCCGGACGCCCTCCGGGTCTTTGTGCCTCTAGTCGTCGTCCTGCCGGACGCCCTCCGCATCTTCGTGGTTCTCTCCATAGTAACCACACCTGGTCTGGCATTCTGTTAGCTGAGACAGGTTCTTGGATGAGAACATGGGCTGAGATGCTGCCAGTGACGCTCTACAACAGCTGCTATAAACTAATTTAGTTTTCTGTCTCTTCAAACCTCCAGTCGGTCATGGCAGATGGCTGCTTGTACTGAGCCTGTACTTGTACTTCTTCTGCAGGTTTCTTCCTGTTAAAGGGGAGTTTTTCCTCTCCACTGTCGCTACATGCATGCTCAGATTTGTTTATGATGTATCTTTGATTTTAATTGATTTTCTTGTAAAGTGCCTTGAGACGACATCTGTTGTAAATTTGCGATAGATAAAAAAACTGATTCTTGATTCTCCTGTAACAGCGTGCCATCAGATGTACATGTACCATGTTCAAGATCTGAAGCTAAACCTGGAAAGTGAAGATTGTTGCAAGTCAAAACAGGAACAGGAGGACCCAGCATTTCACAGCTTAATGGTAAGTTAAAGTTTAGTAGAAATTAAATTAAATTATTCAGTCCAACAAGAAATATTTTAAGTAATTGACCCTGGGAGTCCAAATATTTTGGTGAAAAATTAATGCTCTACCATGGGAGAATTTGGAAATATATTGGTCAAACCCATCCAATCTCTAATAAAGAGGCGAGTTCATAATATAGATGGTAGACACTAAAGGACACTAAAATAAAATGACAAGATCTAATACATAAGAATTTACAAAAACTGAAATCTAAATAAAATTAAAGTTATAACACCTAATTATGTCATCACTTCTATCTCTTTTATTTATTTTCCTTCAGTCATTTGCTTGTTGAACTTCTTGACCAAATCTCCACAAAATATAGTCAAAAACACCTGCTGTAGAATTTCAACAAGACAAACTGACATAGCACAAAGTGTGTTTTCTAAATTTGCTGTAACAGAATTGGCCATAAAAATCATCACAGTGGTACCAGATATATGAAAGTTAGTTACACTGGTTATTTTCTAGGAGGAGAAAAAGCTAAAATATGAGTTTATTTTTGGAGGTAGCTATTACATTACACGCCACTACTGTGGTTACAACTTTTTGCATTAGTTACAGGAATTTACAACTTAGTTTAAAAAATGTGCAACCTAACTAAAGGAAACCCTTGGGTTTAAATAACGCCAACATGTTTCTCTGTAGCATTAATATAAATAACGCTGCAGTGCAAGTGTCTTATTTGGCCTTCCTTTGATCGTTGTTGCTTAAGAGAACAAAAGTGTGCTTGTGGGGACAGACATTTTCTGATATGTCAGAATAATAAAAACTGAAAATATTCTAGTTTTTCCCCAAAGAACAAATGCCATCTGTGATAAAAACGGTCCCAGTCCTTCAGGCATCAGATATGAAAGCAAAGATAGGCGTTGGGAGTCTCTAATACTTGTCTTGCCAGATGCTCTCAGAAGCTTGCTGGTAAACAGCAAGATCTACGTTTAATCTAGATTAAAAAGAAGGCACTAAGTGCTGCTTAGTGTAAAACACATCCATTTAGTATTTAAGTATGTCAGTTTGATTTACAGGCAAGAATAAATCAATGGTAACTTGTAAATCTAACAAAGACTACAAGTCTTAACACTCAGTTCAAAACTGAAACCTTTTTTAGAGTGTTGTTGGAAAATTCTTTTTTGCTCTGACTCCTTTGTTTTACCCCTCATTCTAGTGTTAAGTTAGTCATTTAGAGAGGATGGGCTATAAATCCATTACTAGGAGATTTTATGGTTAACATTTCCTGAGAGTGATTTCCTTTAAGGGGATGGTAAAGAGGTGCCCTCATAAATAATTTTGTTATCTTGTGCGCTCATAAGGAGCTTTGTTACCTCTAACCCGGGAAGGGTCAAGGGATTATTGTCATGATCCGTGGTTTGGTTCAGTTTGTTGTTGTCATTATTTATTTTTAGTTATTGCTTTTTTTGGGTTATTTTCTAGTTTGGTTCAGTTTTGTTAGTGTTCTCTAGTTTGTTCCATCACCCTCTGTTCTCTCTTTCTCCCTGTGTGTGTGTGTGTGTTCCCACATCTGTTTTCAATCATCATTCACATCTGTTCTCAATCATTTAATCATCTTCTCCACCAATCCAACTCCGGTTCCTCCATACTTAAGCCACATTCATTCATTCACTCACCGCTGGATCGTCTGCTGATTTCCCTCCTTGTCTCTCTGCATCCTCTCCTGTAGATTCCTTCACGTCTTCTGTAAGCCACCTCTCCTGCTTGCTGAGTTCTCTGTCCTGGCTCTTCTCATTTTGGTATCTCCCCTGGTCCCGTCCTGTAGTTCACTGTTTGTTACTTTCCGCGTCTCAGTTCCTATAGTCTCCAGTTTCCCATGCTTCTCCCCCTCGTGATTACTATTGTTGTTATTTTGTCTGTTAGTTTATTTCCCCCTTCCCGTGTTCTTTAGCTGGTTTGTTTATTTTGATTGTTATGTTTATTTACGTTTGTAGTTCCCGCGTCTCGCTTCAGTTCTCCGCGTTGTTTATGTTTGTAGTCCCGCTTCCGTTCTCTGTTTATTTACGTTCTGCGTTCTTCCGTTTATGTTCATTATTCTTCCACAAAAATAAATAAATATTTATTCTCTCAGTTCAACCTCTGCTCGAGTCATTGATCACAACGTGACAGTTATATTCCCAATCTCTTCTTCTTTGACATAACACCCACATACTGGTATAAATACTGTCTGTAATTTCTGTTCGGGGCTCTGCTTCACTTACTTACTCAGAGACAGGATCTTCAAAAGCTGTAGGCCTTTGAATAAACATATAAAGACAAAGTCTATAAAGACAAAGTCTATAAAGACAAAGTCCGGGCTTTCTTTTATTAATGAGTTGTCTTCTCTCCAACTTTGATAAGAAAAGCCTCAACAACAGAAAAGTGTTTTTTGCAAGAATCATACTAAAACTCTACATGAAACGTTCTAAAGCAGGGAGTAAAGCAAGTGAGTTGTAAAAATGAACCACACAGTAAATTACTTTAAAATATTCATGCTCTCCACTGCTTCTTATTCATTCTTATGAAAGCTTGGGGGATTTTCTAGGCGTAACGAATGTTTTCTTTATGCCATTTTTGACCAAGAAGGAGGAATGCGGAAAGCTAATATGCTCCTTTTTTTAAAAATGCAACAAAGATAAAAGAGCCTTTAAGCCACATTGACTGAAAGTGGTAAGTCATGCCATCCATTAAACACTCTAATGCTCTATATGTCATAAGAGAAGATTACTTTCCCCTAATAAGCTGGGAAGGAAAAGGACTTGAAGGAGACAAAATGCTGCTGCAAAGCAGGAGACCTATTTGAAGAATTTCAGTCAGGTTTCAGAGCTCATCATAGCACAGAGACAGCTCTCCTTAAAGTTACTAATGATATTCTCATGGCCTCAGACAATGGGCTTGTGTCTATTCTAGTTTTGTTAGATCTCAGTGCTGCTTTTGACACAGTCAAACACAATATCCTTATTGAGAGGCTCGAACACACTGTGGGGATCA